>PVKM010034654.1:0-15477 GCA_004027735.1 Carollia perspicillata
ACCAGTAGATTTCATTATGTCTGGAAATAAAATCTTTATTGATATATAAAAATGAGTAATGCCACAATTGACTTCAGGATTCTGGTTATGGGCACATCTTAATGCTGAGCCCATTACGCACGCATTTGTGTGTGTCTGTGTTATTGCAGGCACAGTGGTTCAAAGCAGATTCACTAACAGTCTGTGGCAGCAGGGGAAAGAGAAGAGAGTGGGGGAGGAGAGGGCTGCCGGGGAAGTCTACTTGAGCAGAGATCTCAGGGCGCTGAGAAACAAAGCCACGGATGTACTGGGGGAGGCATTCCTGGTGGAAAGAGCACGGTGCACAGACCCTCTGGGGGAGGAGGCTCTGCAAAGTACAAGGCCAAGGCGGCTTAGCAGCGCCCTGACTTAATTCTACAATGGAACTGTTCCGAAGTCTCAAAGGGTGCCATTTCTAGCCTGCTATTCTTTCAGCATTGAAGTAAGTTTGAAAAAGAAATCTTACACAGAAAAGATCCACGCACAGGACAGTGTTTTTTTTCCTTTGAAACATTTGGGAGTTGGTTGTTGATGTGGTCCATTCTCCCCCAATTTTTCAGTGTGCATTTTCTACAGATAAAAATTGGTCCCAGGGAAACCATTTTGAGAAAACGATATGAGATTTTTTCAAGAGTTTCATTATTGAATTCATTAAATGTACCTAATAATGTTTCATTGCACGTATAATAGACTATATGAATAAAAATACAATACACTATATGCTAATAGTTATCGGAAGTTGGTAGGTAGTACAACATACATTATACCATTTTATAGGTACTCAGTCATTATTTGTTGAACAAGTGAGTGAAAGAACAAATGAGATACATTTACATCCTCAGGAAGATTTTATCCCACCACATTTTTAGTTCAAGCAGTTTAATCTGGATGCAACGTCCCTGAAATCCTCGTTATAATAGCACATAATTCAACATTATTGTTACTTTTCAGTTATTTTTATTGAAAATATATGTGAGGATGATGGTGTGTTGTCTTAGTGGACTTTAATGATAATAATAATAATAATAATAATAATAAAATATTATGTTGTTTTTATAATTTTGTTAAGTTATGTAGTCATTGGTATGGGCAAGAGAGTAAATGCTAAAACACTATGTCGCGTCACTCAAGTTTTAAGTCTATGAATTTATTAAAAATTAGAAAAGCTTAAAGGTAATTTTTATTAGCAACTCATTTGCCATCGACAGAGTTGTTATTTGAAGATATGGTTAAAAGTTCTGCATATCCCAGAGTATCTTAAATTGGGTTGTAGATGATTAAATAAATTTATATTATTAATTGATTTCCATTTTTCAGATATAATCCAATTTTTAATTTTGTATTTTCCCTAAAAATAAATCAATAGTAATAAAATATTTGTAGTTCCTATGTGTAAAACAGAATTTTTAGTTTAGACTACACAATTGTTCAAGTAATCCACTAAATAATTGAATAGATTAGAAATGCTGCACTTCATAGGATCACTTTATCGATTATTATAGCAAACCCGTATCTCATAAGGCAAGCAGCTCCTTTCATTCATTATCTTAATAGCTAACACAGGCATTGGGGGATCACTATCCTCAGTGAGAACTACAAAGACAGCTGTGACATTTTCTGTTGCTGAAATAGTAGAATTTAACTTATTAATAATATCTACAATTTTGAGTCTCTCTTAGGCCCAAAGCACTGATTTTTAAGTCATGACCCCCTAGAGCTGGCTTCTTGAAGTAATCTCTATCATTGTGGTTACTTCTACCAAGTCGACAAGAATATGTGGCAGGATTCCCCAATCCGGGCATGTGGAGGTGCCTCCTCCGGGCATGCCTGGTCTAGATGGTGTCCCTGTCTCACGACCCTGTGTATCATTGCTGCATTCATTGATGGCAAGAAGAGAAAGAAGATACGATGAGCAAATAGGAAGTAATGACGTTTGTAAAAAACAAAGAAACCGATGAACTGGTAATGGAATTCTGTTCAGATCTTCACTGGTCACAGCGCCTCACATTGTCTAAAGGGGTTCGGTGCTGACCACAGACAGAGTATGTTAAGTGATAAATGATTTTGAAGGAGTAATGATGTTTCGTCAAAACACCTCCTGTGCCTTCACAATCATTGCGACATCAGTTCAATGATGCCTCATTGCAGTACTTGATATTTTATTTGCTCATTTCCTTTCTCGCATCCCTGTTTGCGGCTCTCATGCCAGGAAGGGTATATTTAACATCCCCTTAACTATAACTGAGAAAAATCCTTCGTTGTAGCATTTACCATGTTTCTTAGTAATTTGGTTTGTCTGCAATAAATGCATGATTTTTTTTCTGGGTGGCTCTGAATGGCTTGCTATTTTGCAACTGTGGGACGTCTCCCTCGAGGTGGTGATGCAGGTCGAGTGTGTGCCCATCATGGTGGACACCAGTCTGCACTGACCTGTAGTCTGCTGCCTCTCTGAGGAAGCTTGCGTCCCCCTGGATTAGCATCATTTTTCTCGTTCTTGTGACATGCTTCTTGAATAGTCTGTAACTTCAAGATATCTTCCACCAGAGCCCTGTGTGGTTGCTGGTTTGATTCCCAATCAGGGCACATGCCTGGATTGCAGGCCAGGTCTTCAGTAGGGGGCATGCGAGAGGCAACCGATCCCTGTTTCTCTCACACATTAATGTTTGTCTGTTTTTCTCCCTCCCTTTCCCCCTTTCTAAAAATAAAAATAAATAATGTTTTAGAAAAGAAATCTTTCACTAGAGTTTTCTAGACATACCTTGCACTCCGTAAGCAGGTGGCATAGCAGTTAATGGTGTGGGTTCCGGAGCCGTAAACCCCCAGCTTCAGAACCCGGCTCCGCCGCTCAACAGCTGTGCGGTTCAGGGCGAGGTGCCTCTTCTCTCTGTGTCTCAGTTTCTTCATTTGTAAAATGTCAAACACAGTAACAGTAGCCTACTTCCTAGGTTTGAGTGACCAATGTGTTGAAGGACTTTGAACAATTCCTGGCCCATAGTAAGTACTATATATGTACCGAGTAAAAAGTCATAAACGCTATGAAGTCAGTATCTACCCAATGTTATCTGTGTTGAGTGCACCTGATTCAGGCCAGATGCTTTCCAGATCCAAGCACCGTGCCGTTGGGATTGAGGCTGCAGAATGAACTCTTCCTTATCTGCTCCTCTTGTTCTGAATTCACATCCCAGTCTTCCCATAGGGTGTTTTCAATCAACTTTTCTTCTTCTTTTTTTTAATGATTAAGTATTTTTACTTTCTCTTTTTTTCCAGCGTCTACTTTTTTTATTGTTGTTCAAGTACAGTTGTCTTCATTTTCCTGCCACCACTTCCCCCCGCCGCACCCACCCCCACCTCCCACCCCCAATCCTATCCTGTTTGACTTTGTCCATGGGTCCTTTATACATGTTCCTTGACTACCCTTCCCCTTCTTTTCCCTGTTTTCTCCCTCCCCCTCCCCTCTGGTTACTGTCAGTTTGTTCTTTATTTCAGTGTCTGGTTATATTTTGCTTGCTTGTTTTGTTGATTAGTTTCCACTCACAGGTGAGATCATATGGTATTTGTCTTTCACTGCCTGGCTTATTTGACTTAGCACAATACTTAGCACAATCTAGTTCCATCCATGCTGTTGAGAAAAGTAGGACTTCCTTCTTTTTTTCTGCTGTGTAGTATTCCATTGTGTACATGCACCATCAGTAAATGAGCAGGTCAGTCAACTTTACAGGCCGTCTTGTGAGTAAGCCATGTCTGACTCTCACCAGCATCAGTGGAACGGATTCGGGTCAATGCCTATGCATCTCTCTATTCTGACCACAGGGCAACTCTTGCATGTCTTCTAATGTCAGGAAGCCGCCCTAAAGCCTGGAAGTAACACCTGTGCAAGCAACTCCTAATAGTTGTCTGTGTAACCCTCCCCCACACCATCAGCATTCTCATTCCAAGGGCTTATCAGGGGGCTAAAGTTTAAATTACAAAGATTTTAAATGCAGGAAACATGGATTCATGTATTGTCATTATAAAGTATCTAAACTTTGTGGTAGGTAACCAAAAAATATTCATGAAATGGGCTAGGTCTGTCTCTGGGAGCAACAGTTGCTAACTGTTTGGTGATTCAACAACTTTTGTGATGTTTTGTGTCAAGGAATTTTACTGCCCCATATTTATTTCAGAAATTTAAAGGTAAATCACAATTGATTTAATTAAAAAATTTATAGTGCCTTTTAGGGTATCACAACCTAGGTATCTCAAAATGGCCTTTTGGACTTAGGGCCAATTGGAACTTGCTATTCACATTTGTCAAAAAACAGAATAAATACGTCAGCTGAGCTAGCACCCACAGGTTTCATTCACTTCCAGACCCAGCCAGAGGTAGTCCATAGCAACTCAAAATCAAAAGGACAAACTTGGATGTTATAAGGCAAAGACTGAGTACAGAAGCAGAGAAAAAGAATGAGGTTAAACACTGGTAATTGTTTACAGTCAGAGAACCCACTGTCATTACAAGTCGTGAGGATTCTTGTTTAGAGTAAGTTGAAAGAACTGACCGCTGCGGGAGGAGAACGGGCACTCGGTGCTTGAAAAAATGAGTGGGACCAGAAAGAATGACCTGGGACTGAGGCCTTTGAGTGCAGGGACGAACACAAGCCTTCACTTCTCTTTCTGCCTCCGTAAATCACAACTGACCCGATCAAGGCAGATTCTCCCACCAGGGCAGAGCGGAGCAGGGGTCAGCCTGACACCAGCCCACCGACAGGAGGCCGTGCAGATGTGTGCGGGTTCGGCAAGATTCTGTTTTCTATTTCTTTTCCAACCCCCCCTTGGAACACCATAGGGAGTCTTGGAATTGCCCCAGGAGTCAGTAAGGAAACAAATGGCCTTAATAGGACATAATTAAATCCAGGTTTATTAACTAGCGGTCTGAATTTACATCAGAATTTTGCCACTCTGGCTGTTTCTGTGTGGATTGGACACATGTAGTTGATATATTTCTCCTGCTATTCCCCAGTACCCACCAAATAATGGGTTCATTTTTCTAGTTACATTTTTAGCTAAGGTGAATGGTACATTAGTTTCATTTATTAATGTAATAAGTGCTTACTGACTGATACTATGTGTGTGTGTATACATGTGTGTGCTTGTGTGTCTGTGAGTGTGAACAGAAACCATCAAAGGCTGATCCCTTAAATACCTGCCGCTCTGTGAAGGGAGCTGGAGTCTGTATGTTGGCAACTCTGACAATACGCCCGCACGCTGTAATATTTCAATCGGACCATGCTGGTGTACAGAGGAAAGAGAGTACAGGCAATGTGGTTGGAAGAAGCTACATATGACGGGCACAGAGGCAACTAAGTTCAGGTGTTTATGGGAAACGTCATTCATTCATTCCACAAATATGTATAAAGTACCTACTATGTGACAAACACTGCCTGAGACCCTGGTGATCCAGCACTAAACAAGGAAAAATCTTTGCTCTCATGAGATATTCTGAACAATAAGGGACAGACAATAGACAAATCAGTTAGGTAATTCCAGATAGTGTAAGTTTTACGAGGAACACCAGGCAGAGGAATTTAGAGTGTCGGTGGTCAGGGGGAGTTTAGTTTGACTGCAGAGTAAGGTCTGTGATAGGATCCTGGAACTGAAAACCAGCAAAGTCTGCCCTGGGGAGTCCATGAAACATCCTGGACGCTAGATCTGGTCATCTCTTTTTAGGCATTTCTAGAAAACACTAAGTACTTTAATTCTTAAACTAGCGAGACCCGGTGCTCCCTTTTCTGAGCAATGGTGTTTTCCAGAACCGTGTCTAGAGGCACCGTTGCACCCCTGCTGGACAGCTAAGTGGGCCTGGTCATTCTATATTTGGGTACTGTTACAACTTGGGTCATTTAACTTTTAGTCAGTTTTTAAAGGCCCAGGAGGCTAATTTTGACATGCTCATCCAGGAGAGTTTTAAGAGTTTTTCTCAGTTGCTCATAAAGTATTTTAAATCACAATGAAGTTTGCTTACTATTTTTTCTGGGTTTCACTAATATTACCTCTCACTGAGGTCTACCCACACAGGCATCGACACTATTTAGATGATTTCTTTTTGTAACAATGACCAAATACAATTTTAAATAAATAAATGTGTCATTTCTTTACTTCTACACTTACAAAAGAAGTCAAAATGGACTTATTTCAATTATTCCAGTGGAATAATTTTTCCTGTAATGCAAATAAGGGATATTTTTAGCTCACAGGGGGAAGAATTTTTAGAGAAAGTTTTAAGCATGTGTACTATAGTAGGGATCCTTGCTATCTGAATAAATGATTTTCATCTTGGCACAAAAACTATTCATTGAAACTATCAAACTCTTATTACAGAGTTCATGGTGACCAGAGCCTAGGGACTGTTTGCCTGGTAATCAGTAAAGAGACAGAAAAAAAGAGAAGACAGAACTCATGTAGGTAGTCGTCTGCAGTCGTCAGCTCAGGCTTCCATAACAGACATTGTAGACTGGCTGGTTTAAGCAACAGAAATTATTTTCTCATAGTTCTGGAGGCCAGAAGTCCAAGATCAAGGTTCAAGATGATTTGGTTTCTGGTGAGAGTTCTCTTCCTGGCTGCCTTCTTACTATGTCCTCGCATGGCCTTTCGTTGGTGCGTGTGCAGGCCGGGAGGGAGGGAAGGGAGCAGGGAGAGAGAAATGGAGCGTGCCAGCTCTCTGGTGTCTCTTCTTGTAAGAACACTAATTCTGTTGGATCAGGGAATCACCCTTATGACCTCGTTTAACCTCAGTTTCCTCCTTGGAGGCCCCCTTCTCCAAATACAGCCACAGTGGGAATCAGGGCTTCAATACATGAATTCGGGGGGAGGGGCACAAACATGTAGTTCATAAAATACAGAAAAAAGGATGAAATTTCTGACCAAAGCAGAAATTAGAAAAGTTGTACTACAACTGAACAGTTAATTCTTGAGCTTCCTGACACAGAAGGCAAAAAGGAAAATGTAAAAGGCAGTGCAAATTTAAGTCCTTGGGTAACCACTTCGACATTTTAAGCCTTCGTTTCTCTTATTGTGTGTTTCTGTCTCTTAAAATAGTTTCAGACATTGACCAGTAACGGGAGGGGTCAGGGAGGGATGTGTTTGGGGGCTAGAAAGTCTGCCGTACTTCACACCACACTCTGTGGACTTTTTTTTTCCTACCTAGAAGGCTGATTTCAAACACTGCTTTGATTCCTTGGAACCCGGGTGGTCGATGTGAGCGAGGAATGCACGTTCTGGACTAGAGCTGGATTTATTGTCACTAGAATTAAAGACTGGGCTCTTTGAACTGTTGATGCAAATGCAGGAAAAGTCCCAGATCCCACAAGTAGATTGTTTTAAACCTGACAGGGAACTGGGAACCCCGTTGCTGGTTCAAGTTAATGATGTATTTCTTAGGAAAAAGTGCTAGAGAAGATCACCTATATTAATCCTTTTGCATTTACATACATTTAAGATGATTTTATCCTGAAAATTACCAACATCTATGGGATAAGTGGAGGTGGCTTATTGGTCACAAGCTAGGGTTGGCATTTTTATTTTAGTTGCCCTAAGTTGGTCGATACAATGTACACAGTGCAAAGGGTCAGACAATGATTTGAATGATGACTGCATAAATAATTAATATTTAATTCTTAAATGATGTGTGCCATTCTTCAATTCTTTTTGTGTTTTATTTTTATAAAAATTATGCCGTGTTGCCCTGGCTGGCGTGGCTCAGTGGATTGCGTGCCAGCCTGCTAAGCAAAGGGTTGCCTGTTCAATTCCCAGTCAGGGCAGATGCCTGGGTAGCAGGCCAGGTCCCCAGTAGGGGGATACTCGAGGGGCAACCACACACTGATGTTTCTCTCCCTCCCTTCCTCCTTCCCTTCCCCTCTCTCTAAAAATAAATAAATACAATCTAAAAAAAAATGATGCCGCGTTGTCTTTAATTAAGTACAAAGACCGTAAGGATCATGTCACCTAGAGCTCATTTCACCCCCGCTCTGTTTGGCTGCCAGTCCCTTGTCTCTCTCTCCTCAGCAGTCATGAACTGGATCCCTTTTCTCCAGGAAGAGAAATCCATGGTTTGTTGCCTTTGCCGATAAGAAAGACGGTGGAGAGCCGGGTGGCAAAGCTGTTGCCTTTGCCATCTTCCGCACGAACCCATTGAGAGAACCAGGAGGTCCCTCTCTGCTGGTGATCACATCAGCTCTTCTTCCCCAGGCAGCGCCTCCAGGAAGCACGGGCAGGCTCCCAGTGAAAACAGTAACCTGGCCTGTCGTCAGATCAGTCTGAATGGCGTCATCCACCTTGCCGAGGGGGATCAGGGTGTGACATCACGGCTCACCAGATGAGCCGTGCCCTTGAAGATCCTTCTCACTTTGCACTCCCTGTACTTGGCTTCCTCGGGTGCAGTGCAATGAAAGGCAGAGCTGCCTTTAGTGTCATAGAGAGACTGGAATTCTCTTCGGTCTCCTCGATGCTGGTGTCTGTGAAACCACAGGGTAGGCTCTATCCCTTCGGAACCTGCTGTCCATCTTATCGGACTGCAGGAGGCAGATCTTCACCCCATATCCTGTCCGAGCACGGGTAAGTCTGTTCAGAAAATGATGAGAGGGAGACATTCTCTCAGCTTCTGGAGGCCGGTAGGCGGCCAGGAAGCACACACTCCAGGCAGTTTGTGAACATCCACTGCTTCGGAGCTGCTGCGTGCTTCGGACGCGCCTTGGCGCCGCAAGCCACGGCTGCACTAGGCACGGAGAGAGCCTTTCAGTTTTTTTCTGCTTGTCTAGACTTTCTTTGTGTTCAACTTGGTTCTTATGTCTGCTTTGTTTTCTCAAAACGATAGAAAGGGGAAAAATAAAACCCAGAACAATTCCTGAGATCCTTTCCAAATGGCAAATCCAAGAAGATCAGTGTCTAAAAGTATAACCAGAAAAATAAGGACAATGTACACGTACAACTTTTATTTCTTCACTCATTTTATTGCTCGCCTATAATTTGACTACTTTTCGCTGAGTACCTTCTACATACCAGGGTATTTGTTAGGCTCTGGATAAAAATCTGGTCTCTTGGAACTTCCGTGCTATGAAAATACAGTCCTGTAGGCTAGCTGCCCTCCTAACACAAGGCTACAGGAGCACTTAAGGGGGTCGCTTTTTCTAGATGAGAAACTTTGGCTTGGTTTCTGCAGAAAGTGGTACACTAACTGAAAGACGAATAGGCACAAGCCGTGGGCAGGGCAGGGCAGGGAATTTTAGAGGTGACATTATTTGCACGGGAACAGCTAGCTCTAAGGCAAACCAATACAAATGAGTGATAACTTACAGAGTGACATGTGGCACTGTGGAATACACAGTGAAAGTGGGAGGCAAAAGGCAGGCTAGGATAAAACTTGGCGTGTCACAGTAATTTGGCACTCTCTCCTAAAAGCTCTTCTAAAACCTTTGAAGGATTTTAACCATTGGATCGGGGTGACCAGATCCGTGTTTTTGAATGATAGTAGCAGTAGGAAGGAGTGTGGCGAGTGGGTTGAGGATGGGGTGGGGAGATCATGGTCTGGGATCCAGTTAGAAACTATTGCAGTAATCCAGGCACTAAGTGATGAGGTCCTGAACTAGACAGTTAACTATTTCTCAAAGACATAAAAACACATCTCTTACACAATCCTGGGCCAGAGGCATGCTTTAAACAGTTATTTAGAGGAAAGTGGATAATATCTGCTTGCAGTCAGAGTTAATTTCTTTCTTTCACGTTAAAAAAAAAAGCTATCCATGCAATTTTGAAGCTATATGATATTTAGAATTCTCTAAGAAAGAACAACAGATAAGCAGCTATTAAATCATCCATGCTTACAAACAGTCTATTCCTTTTTAAGGCTACCCTATGCAGACTAATCAGAACCAAACTCAGATTTTTATCCTAACATGTTCTGTGATCGGCCAGTGTCTTTTCAGGTATGACCACATGCCACGGTGAACAAATGAACTGGAAAGATCAAAGCTATTTGATCTGGTTCTGTGATTTGTAATTTCCAAATCAACGTGAAGAGAAAAATAGCAGGCATCAAACATTCATCTATGCTTGTACCAGGTCATACACTGTAATTCTATCCAAGTAGAAGTTTCCATGGTAAACAGGGCAAGGCTTGCCAACACTTCCCAGGTTTCCAAAAAGCAGCTATGTCCCTCTTGGGAGGACTTCGTAACTGGAAAAGAAAATCTTCACAGATGAAATGAGCAGCAAAATAAAGTCACAGACTGTATTTCTACAGCAGGCCTTTGCCAGATGTCACATCTACAAGTATGGCGCTGGCAGTGACCCGTCCTACGCTAGAGGTGGTGGAATGCTCCCGCCAAATCTTGTTTTCATTTGCTCACAGCTTCCTAGAAAAAAAAAATCTTACTTTGAGTTGAAATTTTCCACGTTTCATCCCAGTCCAAAGGTGACTTAAAAAAAATTTTTTTTTTGGAAAGTTGAATTGAAGTCAATTGAAATGTGTAAAGTTTAGTCATTTGGGGAGCTATGTGTACACAAAGATCTCACTGGGTAACACCAAAAAATTACATTTTCCTTTTCCTTGTGACTTTTGGAAGCCTAACTCTTTTTAGCTGTTTCTTTTGAAAGGATTTAACCCTAAGTTACAGGGGCAGAAATCCAGCCCCCCCACTTTTTTTTCAGTTTACTTAAACTGGTTTCTGCCCATGAAGAATTAATAAGACTTTATATATTAAATCTACTAGTGATTTTTTAAAAAAATTAAAGTATCCTTACATACATTTGACAGAAAAAATATTTAAAAATAATGAGTTTAATTCAATTCGATTCAATCGATCTACTAAGTACCAGGCACTAAGGTACTAAGTGACTGCTCAGTGTTTGAGGCATATAAAGCTATAACAAGCAGTTCCTATCCTCAAGGAATGCATTCTTTGATAGTGAAGATAAGAGTAATACAATGGCAATAATATAAGGCAGAATCAATGTGTTAAAGCAGAGGCATAAGTCATGTGAGCCCACAGAACTGGGGGAAATTAATGCCGATTGGAGGCTAAGGATAGTTTATTCTGGGTTTTGAAGGACAGTGGGTGTCAAGGATCAGTGGGTTGGGAAAGGTAACTCAGAGTAGGGACTAGTGTGAGCACAGCCTCTGAGGTTAGAAATGGGACTAGTCAGGGTGGCTGGGATGTGGGATACGACGGAAGGAGTGGAAAGTGAAGTTGGGACAAGTTGAAAAGTTAGGAGCAGAGTTTCTCCACAGGTGGTATGCTACCAGTGTTTGGGGGAGGATGGTTCTTTGTCATCTCGGGGGGTGTGGATCCCTGGTTCTGGCCTTCTAAAAGCCACTATTGTTCTATGTCATTTGGGTCACTGAGAAGAATTCCCCCAACATTTTCAACCCCCCCCCCCAGGGGAGACAGTGCCATCTCTGGAGGAAATGATGGAGGGAGCCTTGGATACTGAGTTTGGGAGCAGTCCTTAGTTCTGTAGGTGATGAGGGTCTACTGAGCCCTTCTGACCAGACCAAGGGCATGATCAGATGGGAGACTCAGGACAACAGTTTCTGGAGCCTGGACCAGAGGAGAGAAAATTGGGAAGGAGGGGAAGCAATTCAGTCTATTGCAGTAGTTCAGGCAGGAGTCAATGTGGACGTAAACTACACAATTTGATCACTTTCATGCCTGAAAACATTGATAGACCTTTTTCAGTTATTCCTCTTGCCTTGGAAACTCCATAGCACTGCATTGCAGGACTCTTTGTGCTGTGGTTGCTTTCCTGTTTTTTGCTTTCCCCAAATTAATATCATATGGTAAATTCAGTATTACAAAAACAGGATTTTTAGAGGGTGATCATAATACTCTTTCTAATTATAGAATAAACACATGGGGGATGGAAAGCTCTATCTTAAAAAACAAGACCAAAGGGATGGATGGTGTTTCTCTGTTTCATTTTATGTAGTGTTTGGGTTATTTTACATCTTGACTGGTTTCTCTCTCTCTCTCTCTCTCTCTCTCTCTCTCTCTCTCTCTCTCCCTTTCTTTCTTTCTTTCAAAGAAGGCTCTGTTGACGGTAGATTGAACAGTTTCAAATCCCAGATGTCAGTGCAGTGGAAACTCAGAGTGGATAGGCAGATGTGGTCTGTCAGAAGCACTGCTCGTTGCCAAAACAGGAGACAGCGCCCACAGCAAGGGAAGCATGGAGGTAGTGAGGCCCCGGGGACATGGGCAGGAGCCCTCCGGACCAGTGGTGGAGGGCAGGGAGCATGGCCACCCTCACAGGCCCAGTTTGCAGGGAGCCGGGGTGTCCTGCCCTGACTCAACACAGCGACTGTGATTGTGTCTTGCTATGTGTCCCTCTCTTCCAACTGCTGCAATATTGCTGCCTTCTGGTTTTCCTAAGGAACTTTGGGAGGGACTATACGGGCAGGTCAGCCACAGCTATGCTCAAATTTTCCCTAAAAAACCCTCTTCAGGAAACTTGCAGGTGGTTTTTTGTTTGAAGCAAAGCAGGATTTCAAGAACATTAAGCAGCTGAAAACTCGTACCACATCTATGCAGAGGCCCGAGAACTTTGAATCGGATCCTGTTCATTAGCGAGACTCTCATCCTCCAAACCTCATCCTCTTAGCTGTGTTTCTATTGGAGGTTTGTGAAACTGACTTGGGCCCCCACTCAGACTTTCTGGGGTTATATTACCTTCAGGTTCTCTGTGCAAAATTGTTCATTTTGCTGTTCATTGAGGAATACGCTGAAAAGATAACGATAACAATATCTTTCGTTTCTCTGGTACTTTATATGTTATAAAGCATTTTCATACATATTAGCTTATTAAATCCTCGGAAGCTCAGAGGATTAAGGGACTTACCCAAGGTCACAGAATGGAAAACCCAGAACTCAAGTCCAAGTCTTTTGATTCCAAGCACATGCTGTTCCCTCTCAAGTTCGCTGCTCAGTGATCAGCACTTTGATCCCCTGAACTGCCAGGGAGGGCCAGAAATGTCTGAGCAATAAGGTCTCCCAGTTCCCACCAAGGGTCTGCTGCTTTGAATAATGAAGGTTTGTTTCATTGGCAGTTGCTAGCAACGTCGTTTAGAAATTGCTATGGATGGTGCCAGCTTTTGTGGCTCATGGCCCTCAGTGATAAGGGAAGCCAGTGGCCCCAGTGCCTGGTGACCGCTCCTCTCTGTGCCGCTGCATGCCACGACTCCCAGCAGCATTTTTCTGCTGGCCGAGGTGACTCCCAGTTGCTCCTGTCAACAGCCCTTGAAAAGCCCTCTGGGTGGTCCCAGAGTCTCCTGCTCCCTGGAAAAGCTCTGTGGCAAACCACCTCGGCCCCACCTCTAAGTGCAGATCACAGTTCTGGTACGCCACAGCCCATCGGGAGACTGCTTCAAACCTGGCCCCCAGAGTGACTCAGGGAAAGCCAGGCTGTAAGGGCCTGGAACTCCACACCGCTAGGTTCCTGGGCTTTGCTGGACCCAGGCAGCCTTGGGTCCATCGAATCTCCATCAGGTCTGAACGAGCGCCGTGACATTCTTCTGTCAGAAGTCACATGTGTGCCCGTAAAACATTTCTCTCTACACGCTCACTCATCCTTTATTGTGCACTTGTGTGAAATGAGTTCCAGAAACTGCTCTTGTATCTCTGAAGTGACCCTGGGCTGTGTAGATGCTCAAAATTAGGGCCCACAACTACTTAGCAATAATCATAAAGTTAGGATTCATTTAGGGTCCACCACATGCCAGGACCTGTTCTAAATGCTTTCTTTTTTCATTTTATTACAGTTGACATTAAGTATTGTTTTATATTAGTTTAGGTGCACAGCATAGGCAAGTATATAATTGATGAAGAGATGCCCCCATAATTCTAGTACCCACCCAGCATGATACATAGTTGTCATGCCAGTCCCTCTGGCCTGCAGACTGCGTGTCGAGAAAGCACAGGACAGCAACATGGGAGCTTCCTCATGGGTCACTGTCTTTCTCCTGCTGCTTTAATGATTCTCTCTCTGTGTTTAATCTTTGCCATTTTAATTATGATGTGTCTTGGTGTGGGCCCCTTTGGGTTCGTGTAGTTGGGGACTCTCTGTTCTTCCTGGACCTGGATGTCTTTTTCCTTCACCAGGTTAGGGAAGTTTTTCATCTTTATTTCTTCAAATAGGTTTTCAATCCCTGGCTCTCTCCCTTTTCCTTCTGGTACCCCTGTGATGCAAATCTTGTTATGCCCGATATTATCCCAGAGGTTTAAACTAGTCTCATTTAAAAAAAATTCTATCTCTCTTTTTGCTGTTTGGATTGGGTGTTTTCTGCTGCCTTTCCTTCCAAATAGCTGATTTGATTGTCTGCCTTGTCTAATCTGCTGTCGATAACTTTTAGTGTATTCCTCACTTCACTTATTGTATTCTTCATTTCCGACTGGCTCATTTTATGGTTACTATGTCCTTTTTTACATTTCCTATCTCTTTGTTGAAGTTCTCACTGAGTTCCTTGAGCATCCTTATAACCAGTGTTTTTGAACTCTGCAGCTGGTAGATTGCTTGCTTCCATTTAATTTAGGTCTTTATCTGGAGATTTCTCCTGTCCTCTCATTTGGGACATGTTTCTTTGCCTCATCAGTTTGGCTGCCTCTCTGTGTTTGTTTCTATGTATTATTAGGTAGATCTGCTATGTCTCCTAGCCTTGAATGGGTGGTCTTATGTAGTAGGTGTCCTGTGGGGCCCAATGGCACAGTCTCCCTTATTGCTTGAGCCAGGCGCTCCAGGAGTGTTTTTTGTGTAGATGTGTGCACTCTCCTGTTGTAGTTGAGTCTCGATTGCTGCTGGCACATCAGTGGGCTGGCTGTGAGGACCGGTCATGACCCCACAGAATGGGATTTGCCCCAGCTGGGTCTAGTGCCTGTGGAGACGTTCCTTTGGGGGTGTTGCTTATGAAGCTAATTGGGTGGTGCTCTGTTGTGGTCTCCAGATGTATTGGTTTTGGAGCCTCTTTGGAGGGACTTTGGTTCAGGTCAATGTCAGACGCTGCCTGTGGTCATCCTGGGGCTACCTGTTGGGAGCTTCGAAGCGACCTGGGGTTGGTAGCTGCCGGTGCTAGGTCTGCATGTGCATGAGCGGGGCCGTGCTGAGAACTATAGCTGGCTGTCATCAGTCTTAGGCCTGGGGCTGGTCAGTGAAGGCCCACGCACCCTGAAAACTGCCACTGCCTGCAGGCTGCAGGGGAGGGTCAGTCACTGACAGAGCTTCCGATGGCATGTGAGTTGGGCAAGACATGGTTTCGGGGAGTCTCCGGGGTGGGGCAAATGGTGTTGACCAGGTAAATACAGATTCAGATTTGGCACTGCTGCTGGGCCTGAGACCACTCAGCAAAAGTCTCAGGGTACACGGAGGCCAGCCACCACCTGCCACCCGCCTAGGGCCTGTGGATCTCAAATGTAAACAGTTCACATGGTAGAGACCTAGGCA
>PVKM010034655.1:0-15490 GCA_004027735.1 Carollia perspicillata
ACAGAAAATTGAACTACGGAAGTCCCACAACCATTCAACCAGACCGGTAAGAGGGGCAGAGTCGGCAACTGGTGGAGAGGGAAAGCGGCAGGAAAACGTGGTGGCTGCCAGGCTCGGGAGCGCGGGGCAGCGTAGGTGGCGTGGAGCTTGCAGACCCCAGACGCGGGGAGGAGATGAGCAGAGCACACAAGGCATGCAGGGCAGTTGGCCAACCCTGGACACACATTCACGTGCAGATAAACTCCGCAAGAGCGGGCAGTGAGATGGACCGCACAGCTCAGGGCCCCAGCGACGGGCAAGCTGTGAGAACCATTAGCTCAAAAGGCCCACCAGTGTCAAACTCCAATTTTTACAAATCTAATTATTTTTGAAATTAGCCCAAACAAGCAAATTTTCAGCCATTTAGCATCTCCCTGCTTTCCACATTCTGTGACAATTCACCTGACAGCTGTTGCCCATTGATAAAAAGGCCTTGCCCAGCCAGTGCTGCCCTTGGAGCTCTCTGACCCAAACACTCACCTTGACCAGGGATCCCTCTCTCTGTTCCCCCTCTCTCCTGGAGTTCCCTTGCACCCCTCCCCTCAGGACTGTGGCACCCCTGTTGTCCTCCACACACACACACCTCTCAAAGTGTCACCCAATAAAGCTTGTGTGCTGTGACTGCCACCCCACAGTCATATCTTTTTCTTTGATCCCTTTCCCTGGAAACCCCCTCAAACTCCCAATCTAACACAAATGAGGAACTGAATTTTTAATTTTAGTTAATTAACATTTTTAAATTAATTTAAACTTAAATACTGCATATAGCCAAGTGGCCATGACATCAGACAGCAGATTTAGACTACTTAATATTCCTTCATATGTAATCATTTAATAATGACCTACATACGTGTGCCAGGTAGTATATGAAGCCCTGAGAGTACAGCCATAAATAAAATACAGTTTCCTGACCTCCTCTGCATATTCTAGTATAAATAAGCAAATGCCAGACAGTAACAAGTACAATGAAGAATGTTGAGGCCAACAAAAAGAATGTTAGAAGTGAAAAATGTTTACTGAGCTCAAGGATATGCTTGCTTAGGCAAGCAGATGTTGCAAACAGATAGCTTAGGCAAGCAGATGTTGCAAGCTGATAGCCATCTGACTGTTACTAAGGAAGAAAATTTTTTTTGCCCCTGAGTTCATTTCGAACCCACCAATGATTTGCCTCGTTTGTTTGCCCAAGCGATTTCGAAACCACCAATGATGGGTGACCCCTTTGTATTGCTGAGCCAATCGCTAACCGCCACATTCGCTTCTGTGCCCAGCTTGCTTACTCGCATCCATAAAAACTCTTAGTTGTGAGCGTTAGGCGCGACTCTCATTTGCAGCTCTAAGGAGCACTGTGTCTCTGGACACGTTCGAAGGGTTCGCCCCTGCGCAGGTAAAACTTTGGCCAATAAAGTAACATCTTTGAAACCCTGAAAGTCTCCGACATTTGTTCTCGCGGTTGGTGGATGCAACAAAGAACGATACAGTAGGGTCAGGGGTAGAGTGATGGGGAGGGCTGGCCACACACAGAGGTCAAAGCAGATGACTTCGGAATAGTGAAATTCAATGAAGCTGAGAAAATCAAGTATCTGGGGCAAAGCAATGCAGGCAAAGGAAACACAGCCAGACTCAACAAGCACTTGGCATATGATTGAAAGATACATGCTTTAAGACTTGACCACAGTGGCATAATGACCAACACAGGGAGTATGAGGCAGAGTGAATGAGGGGAAGCTGAAAGACCTGTCAGGTCCACTGCCAGGGGCATATCCCACATGGCTCTGAAGACCAGGAAAGTGCCTGCCAGTGTACATGGTCAACGTCCAGAAGGCCAGAACATACATAGATTATTTCCCTAATTCTTTGACTCAGGGACTTTGTCTGCCCAGATGATATCATGCAACATGTTCTGAGAAACACACTTTCCCCTTGCTTGCATGATTGGTCGCAGTTCTGCCCTTAGGAGCACCAAATTCTTGCCCTCCTAGACAGCCTTCCCTAGATCTGATGCCTGAAGTCACAACACCCTCAGTTCTATGGTCTCCAGGCAGTGTCCCCAGTCCTACTGGAGCTTCTCAAATGGTGGGTTTGCAAAACATGCTCTTTTCTGGTTGTTTCAGAGTTTGCCAAAGTCTCCCATAAAATGTGATGCCCACAACTCAAGGCAAAGGTCTAGTCTAAACCATACACTATGACTCCATAAAATGGTTTTAGTTGCCCAAACTAAAAAATAAGGGATTTCGAAGAAAAATCTGGTTTCCAGCTTCTCTGGAAAAAGCAATAGCTCTGACCCTATAAAACCCAAAGATTCAGGACAGCCTCACAAGGGTTACCACTCTTCAAACATGCGCACACTCTGCTCTCTCCAGCCCCACACTTGCTGTAGACAGCACCACATCAAGCTAGTACAAGAACCAATGTGACCGATGCTAAGACCAGAGCCTGGAACACAAAGAGCTCTCAGTAAATGGTAGGTTCCACGACTTGCAGCTCCCTGGAGCAATCGAATTGCTGACTGTGTGGTGCATCGTTCCTTGCAGTGGTTTCTGTACCCATGCTCTAAGCACATTTATTTTATCAGCAGGTTCATTAACTTTTTGACAGGCCCATCTCTTTGCAGTTCCTGCAAACTCATAGTTAACTACAATTCTGCCTTTCCTCCATGTGTGCCCCTTTTCTCTGCACACCTGCATTATGGTAACTTAAATAAAGGATATTCCATTTATCCCTATCCATTTTCACTGACAAAGCCCATCACAATCCCCTTCCCAATCTGTACTGACACATTCAGGAAAGCTAACAACTTCCTTCCCAGGTGCAGTCTGGGAAATCAACTTGTTTGCCCCAATGTCCTGAACAGCCCCGGGCAATGCCTACCTCTTGAGGACATCAGCACCCTGAAATTTTCCACAGTCTCTAAAGGCAAGCGAAAAATCACAGTGATGCAATTACTGTTGCCTCAACCACAATCTACAAAATCCTTTACTTTCACCAGAAGGGCATTCTCAAACTCCTTCTGTACACAGGACATCAGTCTTCAGTCACGGACTAAAGTCTTGACCAACAGACCCTGTGAGATTAAAAACAATCTGTGATTTTTTGTGGGAAACCTGTAAGCCCCAAATCCATAGAGGACAAGAACTGCAGGTGTCAAGTGATCTCTGGAAACTGAAAAAGTCAAACAGCAACAAAGTCCACCTTTTTAAGTGACTGTGCCTTAAATTTGTTCATTTTTCACATTCCTTTATAGTGGATTCCCAGACTATAGATGTCTTCATTTTAGCATTGAGAATAACTAAGAAATTAAAAGAGACACTTGAAAATACACACCAGGGAAGGGGAAGGGCTAAGAAGAAAATTCCAGATTTCTAAATCCTCATGACTTTATTAATTTATGGTAGCCCCATATGTTCCTTCACACTGCCTCCCTTACTCTTCAGTCTTAAAAAGGAAAAAATAAAATTGACCTAGTAGAGATTTTTAATGAACCTAAAATCCTTTAGAAAAAATATTCAAAAAGCAGCTGTTAAATTTTCAATACATTCAGTTTTCAGTCCTAAACAGTTATTTGTGGGCATTGAACAGCTATTCAAAGGGCCAAATGTAATTTCAACTCCTTAACAGTTAAGGAGTAGTTACATTTATACAGTCCTAAAATTATTTCGGCCCTTTGAAGGCAGCCACGAGGCTGATGTGGACCCCGGTGAAAATGAGTTTGACAGCCCTGCTCTACTGCACCCAATTTACCAGTACAATTTTCTACAACAGGCCATGCTACTAAGACGGGGAGTGAAACAGTTGTATCTAATACATAGAAACAAATACGGGAAGGCTGCCAAAATCAGCAGACAAAGAAATATGGCCCAAAAGAACAGAACAAAACTCCAAAAAAGAAGTGAACAAAATGGAGATAAGCAATCTGTCAGATGCAGAGTTGAAAACACTGGTTATGAGAATGCTCAAGGAACTTGGAGAGGACCTGCACAGCATAAAAAAGATCCAGTCAGAAACAACTGATTCACTAACTCAAATAAAGAACAATTTACAGGGAAACAACAGTGGAGCAGATGAAGCCGAAAATCAAATCAATAATTTGGAAGATAAGGAAGAAAAAAAATCCAATCAGAACAGTAAGAAAACATAATCCAAAAATACGAGGACAGGATAAGGAGCCTCTGTGACAACTTCAAACATATCAACATTCAAATCACAGGGTGACAGAAGGGGAAGAGAAACAGCAAGAAATGAAAACTTTCTTTTTAAAGATTTTATTTATTTATTTTTACAGAGGGGAAGGGAGGGAGAAAGAGGGAGAGAAACATCAATGTGTGGTTGCCTCTCATGTACCCCCCCACTGGAGACCTGGCCCACAACCCAGGCATGTGCTCTGGCTGGGAATTGAACCAGATACCCTTTGGTTCATAGGCCGGCACTCGATCCACTGAGACATACCAGCTAGGGCTGAAAACTTACTTGAAAAAATAATAAAAGAAAACCCCCCTAATTTGGCAAAGGAGACAGACATACAAGTCCTAGAAGTACAGAGTCCCAAACAAGATAGACACAAAGCGGACAACACCAAGACACATCATAATTAAAATGCCAAAGGTTAGGCCTGGCTGGTGTAGCTCAGTGGATTGAGTGCCAGCCTGCAAACTGAGGGGTCAATGGTTCGATTCCCAATCAAGACACATACCTGGGTTGCAGGCCAGGTCCCTGGCAGGAGATGAGCAAGAGGCAACTACAGATTGATGTTTCTCTCCTTCGCCAGCCCTTCCCCTCTCTCTAAAAATAAACAAATAAAATCTTAAAAATAAATAAATATAAATCACCAAAGGTTAAAGATAAAGAATCTTGAAAGCGGCAAGAGAAAAGCAGATGGTTACCTACAAAGGAGTTCCCATAAAACCATCAGCTAATTTCTAAAAAAATCTTTGCAGGCTAGAAGGGACTGGCAAGAAGTTTTCAAAGTGATGAAAAGCAAGGACCTACAACCTAGATTCCTCTATCCAGAAAAAACTATCATTTAGAATGGAAGGGCAGATAAAGTGCTTCCTAGACAAGGTAAAACTAAAGGAGTTCATCATCACCAAGCCATTACTATATAAAATGTTAAAGGGACTTATTTAAGAAAAGGAAGATCAAAACTATGAACATTAAAATGGCAATAAATTCACAACTATCAACAACTGAATCTAAAAAGCAAACTAAGGAAACAAGCAGAACAAGCAGAACAGAAACAGGATCATAGATATGGAGACCATTTGAAGGGGTACTAATTGAAAGGGGGAAAGGGAAGAATGGGGGGAAAGGTGCAGGGATTAAGAATACAAACTTGTAGGTACAGAAGAGACAGGGGGATGTTAAGAACAGTATACAGGAAATGGAGTAGCCAAAGAACTTATGTGCCTGACCCATGGACAGGAACTAAAGGGACAGGGGTTACTGCCAGAGGGAATGGGGGGTACCAGGTAGAAGGCAAAGGGGGTAAAATTGGGACAACTGTAATAGCATAACCAATAAAATATATTTTTAAATAAAATGAACCTGAAAAAAAAGCATCTTAGATGAACACAATGTAAAAGGTACACTGGAAAAGATCAGCAGCAGATAACTTTGGAACATCCAATTTACCCTGCCATTACGTCAGAAATCCCCACAGGAAAACTGAAAAACAATTTAATTAACTCTGCCCCTCTGCAGCAGGGCCAGGAGTGTCAGAGGAGCCCAGGTGAGACTTGGGCCTATGCAGTAAGTGCCCTCAGGAGTTGTATGCCTTGGTTTTCAACAGTGTACCTCACAGAGATCTCAGGACCAGCTGCACTTTCATTTCTCATGTAAAAGTGTACACGGCATGCCTTGCCTTTATGGTTTCTGAAGTAAAGCACTGCTAATTCTTGCATGACTATTCTAAAAGGTTCCTCAATCATCATCAGCGAATGACTTCACAATCAATGTCCACAGTCAATAGGGCGACCAATTTGTCCTGGTCTGCCAAGATTAGCACTGAAAGTTCTGCATCCTTGGAAGTTTCTGAGTCCAGGGCAAATAGGATGGCTGGTCACCCCTATAGTAAGGACTGTATCATATTACCCACCCTCCCACTGAGCCCAGGAGTCAGATATTACCAGAAAGTCTTCCCTGCGAATCACCTTTCTAGACTGAAACACTCCTTTCTGTTATATCTATCCTTCAAAGGTGTTCCTCTTATTATCATAGGTGAATAAATTCAAAATTCAGTCTGTCCCGGCAAAAACTGTCCCTCATTCAGTATCTACCATATCCCTTGGCACACCAATAAATATTTCTTTTTCTATCAACTTACAAGTCAATCAATTCCACAACTTTGAGCTTGCTCTATATAGGGCCACTTGGTTCTCCCCAAGTTAAGAGACTCAGGACGCAAAATTAAAAACAGAAGTTTAAGTATTTTACATGAAAATAAATGTTTAAGGACCATGCTTCAGCTTTTATCTAACAAAACAGAGCATACTTAAATTCTGGAAGGCTGGCAGAAGCAAAGGCCAAAAACCTGAGATTTCTTTCACTAGGCATCAACTACAGTTTCCTCTGCTTCTCGGTCCCCATTAGGAAAAATCTGTAAGGCTGAATTCTCACGAAAATTGCCTAAAGAAGTCACTTCTCGGTTCGCTACTCTTTCCGGAAAACCGCAGTAAGGACTGATACTGCTCAGAAAGAGGGGACCATGTGCAGAAGCCAGCTCTTTGCTGGATATCCAGGCGCGCCCGGAACCATCTTTTCAGACCTCCCTTCGAGGACAATGCGAGCGCAGTAGGGCAGTGGCTAGTTGGCTCTCCCCGGGGCTACGGTAGGCCAACACGAAGGACAGCATTTAAGGAAAGGGAAAGCGAGGAAACCACCGCTCTGGAAGCAGGGGTAGGTGCGGCGCGAGGAGGCCTCGGGACCGGGAGCCGGGAAAAATGCCGCGACAGGGCGCAGAGCGTGCGCCAAGCCTCCAAGATCTGGCAGGTGCCATCAGCTTGATCAAAGCCTGTTTCTTCCCTGTAAAATGAGTTTTACCAAGGGTATTAAATGACACGGCGCACGCCGCGGGTCAGCAGAGCACATACCGGGCTGCTGTTGGTGCCGTCGTCGGGCTCGGCGGTCGGTCCCGCCGCTCGTGCACAAAGTCTGGGGCAGGGCCTACCTGCTGTCCTTGGGGTCCGGGATCTGTCCGTCATCAGTGAAGACCTGCGGCCGCAGGGGACGGCGATGCCGTAGCCCGTCTGCCTCGTTCATTCTGCGACTACCAGTGGCGCCCGCCCCGCAAACACCAAAACCGAGCAGCTCGAACACAGACAGGGGCGCACCCCGCCCCGTTCCCTCCGCGCTCGTAAGTGACGTTCTGCCACGCCCCTCACGGCAGCGTGGAGGGCAGTCTCCTGGGCGTCGCTCCTGGGCCTTGAGCTGGGCTGCTGGCGGGTTCCCCAAGGCTAGGCGCAGGGCTTGGAAACGGCACTGCGTGAGTTCCTTTGGCCTGTGTCTGCGGTGCCTGCTTTCATTTCATTTCACTTTTGAAGGCGAGCGACAACAATAATTGTTTTGCACCTGGGCAGTGCTGGTGGTTTGTGTTGATAAAGAGGATGGTGCTGTTTATTAGAATGACAAAGACCTGGGTTTCTACAGGCAGCGTAAAAAACATTATGTGCCTTGGCTGGTGTCGCTGAGTGGATTGAGTGCCAGCCTGCGGACCGGAGGGTTGCTTGTTGGATTCCCAGTCAGGACACATGCATGGGTTGCGCCCGGTTCCCAGTTGGTGGCGTGTGAGAGGCAACCACACATTAATGTTTCCCTCTTTCTCCCTCTCTTCCTCTCTCTCTAAAAATAAATAAATCTTTTTAAAAAATGTGAGATTATACTCTTAGAGGTACAGCAGGGCAACAATGCCTACCTAAAAATTATACTTTGAACAGGTCTGGTTAAGAGGAAAACAGTCTAGAAAATGTCTCTGGTTAAGGCCAGAATTTGCGTGTTAAGTCTTTTTTGTGATGGTTACAACAGATGTTTGATAAAGTTTATAAAAAATGCTAAGAAAACAATCATAAATTAAATTACAGCAAGAGAGTGAAAGAGACAGTCAGTCTGTTGTCTGCTGACCACTTAGCAAAACACTACATTCCTGTTTTGCCTGTTGGAATTTAGGATTAATTTCCAGGTGGCTATTTCCACAGCTTAGTTTAGCCAGTCACCATATAACTTCAGGAGTGCCACCTGTTTGCACAAGGTTTTTTGGACTACTGCCCCCAGCCAGTCTTCAGTAGCGGACATTTCTTTATATTCCAATTTGGCAACTGTCCCGAAGCTAGACCCCTTTCACCTTGCCTACTGCTTTGCCTATAGTTTATGTAAATTCTTTCAGACATCTTACTTCTTCTTTCCCCCTACTTAATGTATTAAAATACTTGCAAAACTCTGGGACCACAGACAGGGTGTCTTTTTTGCCTAGCCATACTGCCTAACATCTTAGTCTCAGTAAAACCTTACAAAAAGACTTTCAGCCATGGATAGTAAAAAAAAAATTAGTTTGACATATCAAAAGGTTACCCGAATAATAAACATGGTGTATAAAGAACAATAAGTAAGGTCTAAGAAAACATGAAATAATCATCAATTTGTCCTTTAACACTAATTTAGTGAACCAGATGTAATTTCTAAGTGCCGGAAGATGATGGGAAGCAAACCACAAACTTCCAGTTATGGAAATTTAAGGAAAGAGAAAACTTTAATGAGCTCACCATAATAAATGTAAAATGTTAAGTGTAATAAAGGAGTACTGTAGCATTTTACAGCTGAGAGCTGAAAAATGCATAGGATTTTGGTGAAGGGAGCAGGGAGTAGGATTCCCAGGCAAAGGAAACTGAGTCTGGTTACTATGTATCATCTCTAGAAAAAGCCTATTTGAAATTAAATAGTAAGAATTAATTCACTCATTGCACTTGAAGGCCTTCCTGATAGAAATGTGCCCTCCTCTTTCTTAGTGCTAGATGGCACTACAATCCCACATGACTTTACCATAAGAAGAGATGAAGAAGATCCAACAAGAGGGAAGTGAAAAGTTCTATAAATCCAGGTCTTCAGGGATCCCAAGTTATAATTGGCAACACTTTACTTCATTCCCTGTTGCATAAAACCAATATCAGGGAAGCTTTTGACAGTACTACATTATCTGGCCCTTCCTGCCATCTGGATTATCCTTCCTTCCCTGACTCCCATGTTTCAAACACTCAGGATTACTGCTATTGCTAATCCTATGTCTCCCTGCCTTTATTCATATTATCCCTTCTCCCTGTGATAATTCTTTGCATCAGCTTCACTTGGCCAAAAATATTTCATTATTCAGGACCTACTTCAAGTATCATTGCTGAAAATCAATATCCCCTTAATTTCTTTCTTTTTTTTTATATTTTATTTATTTATCTTTAGAGGGTAAGGGAGGGAGATAGGGAGAGAAATATCAATGTATGGTTGCCTCTCATGCGTCCCCTGCTGGGAACTGGCCTTGAACCCAGGCATGTGCCCTGGCTCGGAATCGAACTGTGATCCTTTGGATCGCAAGCCCACACTCAATCCACTGAGCTACACCAGCCAGGGCTATACCCTTAATGTCTGACACAGAACATTTGTTTCTAAGGCACTTTGAACATGACTGAATTGTAGGACATAACACTGCATTGGAATTATTTATATTCTATGCCCAGTGTTAAAGCTTTCCAACAAAAAGCAACCAGGAACATATTTGTCAAAAATATAGTAATAATGTTAGTAGACAGTATAGTGACCAGTTAATAACACTGTATTGCATATTTGAAAGTTGCTAAGAGAATAGATCTTAGTCCTCGTGACGAAAGAACAATCTGTAACAAGGTGTGGTGACAGATGTTAACTAAATTTGTGATCCTTTCACAATATATACAAATATCAAACCATCGTATTATACAACTAAAACTATTAAAATGTTATATATCAATCATTCCTCAATAAAAAAAAATAACAAGTTAGTTTTATTAAACTTCCTACAGCAAAGGAATGCACCAGAGGCCCTTTGAGGCTCCTCAAAGCAGTGGAGTTATGGAAGGGTCCTCTTGGGATTTGGGGGCTGGAGTTAGTCACAGATCGTCCTGGCAGGAAGAGGTCAAGATTTGTAAACTAGGAGAGTCTCTGGAAGGGGTCAGTGGTCTTTATCTTAGAGCATGTGGTCTGAATGAGCTAAATGAGTTCAATGGTCTGAGCTTAGATCAGTAATCCTTAGGCACAGTTTAGTATCATTTTTCTGTTTGTGAGTCATGGTGAGATCCATTTTGTTAGTTGTGGCTTCAGTTCTCAGTCCCCTCACCCCACCCTCTAGCCTAACTGCCACCCAAATATTCGCAGTAGGGTGGAACCCCTACGATTGTTTAGACCAGGTTTCTCAACCTCAACACTGTTGACATTTTGGGCCAGATAGTTTTTTGATGGGGATCTGCAGAGGAGAGGCTTTCCTGTGCATTGTAAGATGCAGTGTCACTGACCTCCACCCTCTAGGTTCTAATAGCATCCCCTGTGGTCATGCTAATCAATAATATGAACAAGTGTGTTCCCTGGGGGCCAAAATAACCCCTGTTGAGAACCACTAGGTTAGCCCAACCAGAACCTATGCCCCACCCCCACCCACCATACCCTAAGACTGGGGATGAGGCCCACTTCCACTGAAACACTGGCCCACATGGAGGACATTTATCTCAATAAACTCAGGGTTATACCAGCTTAGAAGCAATGATGCTGGGCATGCAACCCAAAGTGTGCATCACAGCTAAAACTAGAAACACATCTTTTTTCAGTCCATTGCTTTTTCCCAACCCCATGTTTTTTCTATTTCTTCTACAGATATCTCCTAAAAGCCTTCCAAGTGCTCAGCCAAGTACTGTGACAAAACAAAGGTAAAATAATATGAATCAATGTGCAGGAATATTTCAGTCTGAGAGGGGAAATAAGAAGCATACCAACCAATATCAAGTAATGCCACAGAAGAACTACAGAGTACCTTGTAGGCCAGGAGGAACAAGTCCCATTAATTAAAAGTGGCCAGAGAAGCCTTCTTGGAGGAAGTAACCTGTGAACCAGGCCTTGGATGACTAAGATTTTCATGGGCTAGTTGAGGGGATGATAAATGACAAGAAACAGTCTAAGAGGAAAGTGAAGCATACCCAGGGACTGGTCAAGAAGAGAGTGATGATTAGTGTAGACCAAGTTTTGCATAATCAAGGAAGACTTGTCTGAAAGAAGCAAAGAAGAGCAGAAGGGCCAAGCCCTTCCTGCCTTCAGGTCAGGGAGAGCAGGAGGAAAATTGGCCTGCTTAGCCTAGGGTTTTATAAGTGTCTGTGGTGTGATGAGAAGCTCTGGTTTCAGCTAAGGAGGACCATGGAGAGTACAAAGTTAGAGGATGTAGACTAGTTAGTTCACAGAAAAAAAAAAAAAAGGATTTTAGGGATTACTCAGTTGCCAGCAAGAGAAATACACAAAGAAGTTGAAAATGAGGAAGGGATCTATAGAAAGGATATGAAGATATCTTATGTAATTCAGTGCAGAAAGTACAACCAGGTCTCACAGACTCTGGAACAAAGACCTAGACAAACAGAAGCAAAGTACCCCTCCACCCAGTGGCACCTCATGATGTGCTGTTTCTGCATCCCCTCCATGATTCTGTGTAAGCCCTGTTGTTTGGCTGGCCTTTTTCTCTTTTGTCACCCTCCACTCTTGAGCTGGAAAAGATACATTGTCACTTTTCCAGCTCTTGAAGCTAAGTTGGTCACAGGCAATGTTCAAGCTGTGAGATAAAATCAGAAATCTAGGAATTCCATTTACCTCTCCGGAAGTTCATGCTTTTCCAATGAAAAGGAGAGATGGTGTTGTCGCTGTCCTTTCTTCTGCCCTGAACTCCAAGTTATGCTTAGAGTGGCAGTAGTGATATATGACTGCAGGAGACACTTGAGGTCTAAAGGACATGCTGAGCACAGAAAATCCAAGGTCCTTGGTGGGACTATTGAGCTGCTGACCAACTGCCAACAACAACCTACACCTGAGATTTTTGTTGCATGAGGAAAACCATCCAATGTGCATCTAGGCCATTGTCAGCTAACAACGGATGCTTGCACCTGAACACTTTTTTTCTGATATGCCAACATTCTCAGCTTGAGCATGCCTATGGCATAAAATTATTGCCTCAAGCACAGCTCTCCACAACGGCCCATTTCAAGAATTCTTCTTCACCAGTTTCTTTGTCCAAAGTCCTGATTCCTATACTGAGAATCTGAGGTTCCCAACTTCAGTGAGGTGCCTATGCCTGGTTGATTATATGTGTTGGAGGACAGAATCCCATGGCCCACTAATCATTCAATGGCTGCCAGGAAAGCAGACTAGATACTGTCGGCATCAGAGAAATGTCACATGAAATGATGTTACCCCAATGAAAAGCAGGCAGGGGTAGAGGTAAGGATTATAAATAAGCTGATGAGAGAAAAAGTCCTCAATACCTTTAAAGAGGAACAGTCTTAAGGTCAACAGAGACTCAATAGGAAAAGGTGCTAGGTGCTCAGTAGGAAAGACATTCAGCACTCAATATCTGTCATGACGTGATGTTCATCATTGTTATCTCCCTTGAAAAGTGAACTTAACATATCTTTTGTTCCCTTGGGACTCAAACTGACATTTTGTGGTTGGCACAAGTCACTCACCTAATTATATGTTTCATTACAGCCAGAAATCATTTCTTGAAGCAACAAATTGTTTCCCTTTGGCCTATTTTTGCTCTGCCGTTTTGAACAAATATATGCATACCTGTGACCATTAAAGGTTTCCTTGACTCTTAGAAATAAAGATATGTGTGGTTGGGTGAGGTGGAGTCCTTCAGGAAAGGAATTGGCCCTGGGTGTGTCTGTTCAGAAGGCTACATAGCAAAAATTTGGATCTGTAGGAGCAGGGAGACTAGACAACTCAGGGTTTCCCAGTTCGTGGCTCTTAAGCAGAAAATTTTACCCTGTTGCAAGAGAAATTGGCAGATTAACTATTCCAACAGTTTTCTGAACTCCTTAGTACTTATTGGTTTGTTAATACTATATACTAGGACAGCCAACATCTCACTCTGTTTCCTTTTCTACTTCTAGGTTCATTTAGAGTAGGATTCTTCCCCTCTGGCTCTTCATCTCCTTAGAGACAACACTAAGCAGATGAGCACTTCTTCCTACCCTTGCTGGTTCATGGGGTTACTTTTCCAGTTTGCTTCCTCTTAAGTCAAATGTTCCAGGAAGACTGTCCCAGTGGTAGACACAATAACAGGAGTATTGTGACCTTCACAGTGGCAGTGACTAGACTCAGGCATTACATGAAAGTAACAATGAATGTATGTTATGCAACACTGGCAAATACTTCATGAATTATGTTACCCCCAGCGCTGAACTTTAAGATAGTGGTTCTCAACTTTGACTATATATTATAATCATCAGGGAAGCTTTAAACTACACTGATGCTTGGGTCCCATCCGAGAAATTCCCTTGTAATTGATTTGGAATATGGCTTGGGCATCACAGCTTTAAATGCCCCCATGTACTTTTAAAAGCTAAAGTTAAGTACTGCTGCTTGAAGAGGAAATAGAGAAGTATATATAGCATTCCAGTTTTCAGGAAGGATAGAACTTGAGTCCAGTGTCCCTAGGGTTAGATACTGGGAGAATCACCTCCACCACCAACCTGAAGGATGTCTGCCAATAGGAAACATCTGGGAGGCAGCTCTGGGCTGAAAGGAGTTAGGGGAACTTTAGGCAAGAGCATGATAAAACAATCCTTCTCTGGGCTGGGACCCTGAGGAGCTGTGACTTGGCAGTAATGAAACCAGAGGGTGCCTGGGTCCCTGGACTCATGCTGCCTGTCACAGCTCAGCCAAAAAGCAGAGACAGAGATTGAATTATAGTTAGACTTTTATTAATATCAGAGGCCAGCAATCTAAGAAGATGGCGGGTAAAAACCCTAATATTCACCTTACCTTGAGCTTTGAGAAGCAAGTTTATATAGGGGAAATATAGGAATTTGGGAGGGGGGAATCCCTAGTAGGGAGCACAAACATGCTGTTTCTCTTGGGAGAGGTAGCTGAAAGGGAAGTCTGCAGCTTCTTCCCAAGCTGGCTCCCTTTTTAGAATTCCTCTTCCTCTCTTCCCAGAGGCCTGAAGTTTATGGCCAGGGAGGTTATGTATTCTCTGATTAGGGAGAGGAGGTATAAAACATTTACTCTCAGTTTGATAGGGGACTCAAATGTTGGGAGGTTTTTAGTTTCAGGTAATAGCTAATAAGCTTAGTAATCAATGTATGTTAAAAGCTATTGTTTCAGGAACTGAAGATATAACCCACTTTGACTCCAGGAGACCATAAGCAGTTCCACCTGAGTCCCTCAGGAGGCCAGCAAGCAATCAAGATGGTATCTGAGCCATTGTACTCCAGAGTGAGACCACCACTGCTCAGGACATAGCTGAAGACCACAACCTAGGGGGAGAATGCTGCAGTTTTTTTAATCCAATTAACTTTTGCCTGAGTTCTAAACCCCTTACCTATACTTTGTTCTTCTTATAAAAATGGCCATTTTAAAATGTAATTTAAGACAGTCTGTTGGGGTACAAACCCACCATCTTCTCAGATTGGCAGCCATCTAAACAAAGCTCTCATAAAGATTCAATCCCTGTCTCTGCTTACTGGGTGTGGTAGTGACAGGCAGCCCAAACTCTGGTGTCTTTTCTGGTTTCTCTATGACCCACCCTATCTCCAGGAAACCACACAATTCCACCTTTGCGCCCCAGGAGAACTGCAAACAGTCAAGGTGGTATCTGAGCCACTGTGCTCCGAAGAGAGAAGTCCAACACTCAGGCCACAGATTCTAAGCCCCTTTCTTCTACCTTTGCCTCTTCATTCAAATTTGCCTCACTTTACCATCCCTTCTACCCCGACTCCTGTCTATCTTCCTATAGATTAATTGCTGTATTTGTTTTCCAGCTGAGCAGCACTCTAATCCCTTAAAACCAAGCTCTTTTAATCAATATTACCCAGCAGGGGGTGATGCTATTTCTTAATTGCCTTAACCCCAGTCATACATTCAACTCCCTTTTGGAATTAGGTTTGGTTCCACTGTGTCCACTTAAGTAAACACAAGGATACAAAGAAGGAGAAAATCTCACCCCACCCCCCTTCCAGTAAAATTTAGACTGTAAAACACTCTAAACTCGACTTCCGGCCAAGATGGAGGCGTAGGTGGAAGCACTGTGCCTCCTCTCACAACCAAGATTAAGGACAACAAATATTTATAAACAATAACACAACCAGAACACAGAAAATTGAAATGCGGAAGTCGACGGCCATTCAACCCAACCGGTAAGAGGGGCGGAGTCGGCAGGCGGCGGAGAGAGAAAGCGGCAGGAAAACGT
>PVKM010034656.1:0-15486 GCA_004027735.1 Carollia perspicillata
ATCATCTGTTCTGTTTTCATAACAAAACAAAAACTGTTCTTGAGATTTTGATAAGGTTTACACTGAATTAGTAATTGGGGTAATATGAACATTTTAACAATATGAAATTTTCCAGTGCATGAGTATAGAATATCTTTCCATTTACTTGTGTCTTCATTAATTTTTTTTATTAATGTCTTTATAGTTTTCAGTGTATGGATCTTTTACATCCTTGGTTCAATTTATTACTAGGCATTTTACTTTTGATGCAATCTTAAATTGATTTGTTTTCTTAATTTTTCTTTCTGATTGTTATTAGTGTTTAGAAGTGCAACTGATTTTTGTATATTAATAGTGTGTTCTGTAACTTTACTGAATTTATTAATTTTAATGGCTTATTAGTGGAGTCTTTAGTTTTCAATATAATAATAATTCATCTGCAAAGAGTTATCTTTTTGTTCTACATTTACAATTAGGATGCCTTTTATTTCTTTAATATAACTCTTACATTATTCTGACAGGTATTTTCTTTTCCACATCATTCGGAAACCACTGCACTGTTTTATGTAACCTGAAGAACTTAAAGATTCCTTTATGTATGTATTGGAATAAATACAGCTCTGTGGATGAGATAAACATCGCCCCTACTTGTGGGGACTTCCTTGGCCTATTGCCAGATAAACATGAGAGAGCCATCTACTTAGGGAAGATGTTTGGTTGGAAACTTAATTTTCATAGTTGCAGATTAACCCAAGCCTTTGCTTAAGAGCTTTCAAGGAATGTGAGTCTGCCCTTAATTAACAGCATGAAGGTCTTGTACCCTACATCTTTGTCAAAGACCATAACCTCCAACAACCCAACTTTGTACCAAAAACCGGACTGTAAGAAGAAAAAAGTTTTAAGAGAATTTCAGTAAGCCAGCAAACTTTCATTTATTTATCTTTTTCAAATGTTACTTTTTATTTTAATTAAGGTGAACATGAACATAACGTAAAATTAACCACTTTAAGTTTTTAGCACAGTGGCATCAAGTCATTCTTAATACTCTGCAGTGACCATATTTGTCTCACTTCCCCAAACCATTTCATCACTCCCCCAAATCCCATCCTCACTAAGCAGTTTTTACCTTTCCTCCCATCCCTACCTACCACTAACTGGCAACACTATTCTGCTTCCTATCTCTATGGATTTATTTATTTTGTACATTTTGCTTAAATGGAATCATACAATAGATAATCTTTTGTGTCCGGCTTCTTTCACCTGCCATAATATTATCAACGTTTATCCATATCGTAGGATGTATTAGAACTTCATTAATTCTTGACTGAATGATATTCCATTGTAAGGATAAACCACATTTTGTTTATCCATTCATCTGTTGATGGACATTTGAGTTGTTTCTACCTTTTGCTTGTTTTGTGTAGTGTTGTTATTAGCATTTATGGGTAAGTTTTTATTTAAATGCCCGTTTTCAATTATTTGGGTCATATACCATATACTTACAAGTAGAAATATATATTATATATAATAAATACATAATAAATACATAATAAATATATTATTATATTTATGCAGTAAATATATAATGCACATTTTATACACAATACGTGTTTTATTGTATATAAGACCCTCTTTCCTGACTCCTGGTAATTAGAGAAACACTATAGATCAGGCATCCCCAACCTCCAGGCTGTGGAGGAAACAGGCCAAAGAGCAGGAGGTGAGCTGGAATTTAATGCACTTGAATGACCCCGAAGCTATCTTCCCCATCCCCCCAGTCCATGGGAAAACTATCTTCCACAAAACCGGTCCCTAGAACCAAAACTATTGGGGACTGCTGCTATAGGTGATAAATAATATTTTCAACTGCAAGCAATTTCTGTCTTTCCTATCAATTTGTCTCCTTTGTGCTTCTTTTCCTGTGTTTTAGAAGCAGCCAGTTACTCACTATCACTGTCTGATCTCCACACTCATCACCTCATATCTTCAGCTGTACTCAGGTATTCACATTCCCCATATGGCATCTCTTCCCTCAAACATCCTGTGCTTTCCATCCTGCCTCTCTCTAAAATCAATAAAATTGTTTTTTTAAAGATTTTATTTATTTATTTTTAGAGAAGGAAAGGGAGAAAGAGTGGGAGAGAAACTTCAATATGTGGTTGCTTTTCAAGCATCCCCCAGTGGGGACCTGGTCAGCAAGCAACCCAGCCATGTATGTGCCCTTACTGGGTTATCGAACCGGCAACGTTTGATTTGCAGGCTGGTAGTCAATCCACTAAGCCACACCAGTCAGGGCTAAAACTATTTTTTGAAAGCAAGATTAAGTGGGAAATATTAGACACCATGGCAGGGACAGTCAGAAGGATATTCTAAAGAAAGATTAGCTGTGTCTGTCCCAACACATCTCAAGGAAAGTCAATACACAGCTTCCTTCTTCTCCTTCATGAAAAGTTAGACCTACTCAGGATATTTGTATGGAATTAAGCAAAGAATATACACTTCTTATAAACTTTTTCACAATAATCTGTGGGATTTGAGCATGTCCCAGAAATCCATTTGGGAACTTCAGAATTTAGGAATTTCATTTCAAAGCAATACAGTTGAAACTACATACAGTTTATAGTTAATACTTCTCAAATTCATTGTTTGTGCAAAGCTCCAGTGCTTTAGGGCTTTAAACTATACAACATCTTAATTAGCATTATTATTGCTGAGAAATTAATAAAATTTGTATTTTATTGTTCACAAGGATAATCAAAATCAAGAAAGCTACGGATGACTACTCATGAAGATTACTATTGCCACACACAAATGTGTAGCTGTGTCACAAAGTGGAACTTGAGTTTCTAATCTATACTTTCCCCGCTTCTTCCTTCCACTATCTGTACTGGTGCAGAACCTGCTAGCCCACATCCTTCCTTCGTGTAAAGGAGATCACCACTCCATCCTCTTTTGGGTGTGTAGAAATCTCCTTCAGCTACTCTGAGCCTTGGTACCAGCACCCATGCTTACCAGAGCAGAATAGGGAAACTCCTTCTGCCAGTTGACATTTTCATAAGCTAAAGGAGGGAGGGTTATACTGAGATGCCAACAGCACAGCACAGTTACTTTGTCTTCATAGCCCCACCAAATTACTGAAATTTATTATACTGGATTATCAGTGGATTCCAGATTATAGTCTTAGAAACCTTAAGGTCATCGTTAAAATCAGATTCAAGTTCCTCTGATTTAAAAAATTCTTTTCCTATTCACCTAGCCCAGAATAACCTCTCCTTTTTCTGAACTCTTGATGTACTCATACTACATATCAGACCTGGGCAAATAAGCCTTTGTGTTCTTTGTGCTTTATTTCTCCCAATTATCAGAGAGTACTCTGTCTTCTAGCTTCCATTCCCCTCACTGCAGTCAATGTACCTGATGTCGTGTTATTAAATACAAACTCAATAACAATTTACTGATTGGTTGATTGATTGTACATGTGTGTATATGTGTGATAGTGAATATTTGAAGTGTCAGTAAATATTAGGATTTGTTAGTACATGAGACCGCCTATCCAGCAATCTTAACAACCTGAGGGATAATCCAATTCTGAATGTAAAGTTCTAATTAATCACAAACTGCATAATATGTCAATAGTCCATATACTGTGTTTTGGGGCTTTCCATGTATTTCAAACACATAACACAGAAATGGCATTTTTTAAAATTATTTTATTGTTGTTCAACTACAGTTGTCTGTGGAGAAATGGCATTTTTATGCAACTCAAAAGCCATGCCTTTGTATACTCTGTGAATGACAAACCACATATTTTTGTATCAATGCTGTGGTGCCTTCTGTTCCAGTACAATTTAAAGTTGCCTTTCAGGGTAAATGAGTCTGGTCCTTCAAAATGAAAATTAGGTATGGGTATACGACTTGAATTCTGTGTGAATTCGCAAAGGCTACTAGATGTCAAAGTTCAAGCCTTCAAAGTTTGAATTGATTAGGAATGAACCACAGGCAAGAGATTTTCTCCGGGTAAGAAAAAGGCATCCTTCTCCATGGATGGGCAGCAGACATGCTCTTCATAACCACAGAATCATCTTCTTTTGAAAATAAGGAGTACTTAGAGATGAGATTTTTTGATACCCTCATTGTACAAAGAACTGTACCATGTAGCCCTAAGCACCTGCTCCCCACAGTCGCCCATCCCCAGCCCAGCAGGAGGGTACCAAGCATTGTGTACCGGACTGGGGTCCCTCAGCTTCCTGGAAGCTCAACAACTTCTATTGTACTCTTGTTTTACTGTATCCCACTTCACCATCCCTAAGAGGATACCTTGGGAGTCCAATTTGTGTTCATGCCTATTTTCAGTTTGTGTGGTGTGTCTGCCATAGCAGTTGACTTGAAAACATGCTTGTTACCTTGTCTGACCCTAAGTTGTCATTTGACCATGAAACCAAGCCCTAACTATGGTCCTCTCTAGTCCTAGACTTACACTGTCACCTGTGGCAGCCACCAGCCACAAGTGGCTATTGAGCCCTTGAAATGTGGCCAGTCTAAACTGACAAGTGGTCAAGTGTAAAATACTTTAAGACTTGGTATGAAAAACTTAAATATCTCAATAATTTTATATTGATTCCAATTTTTTATTCATTTTTTATTATTGTTCAAGTACAGTTGTCTCCATTTTCACCCCACCACGCCCCCCTGCCTTACCCATCCCTGCCTCCCACCCTCGAACCTACTCCCTCTGCTTTGTCCATGTGTCCTTTGTACATGTTTCTTGATGGCTCTTCCCTTATTTAATAATATTTTAGTGTATTGGGTAATCAAATATTATTAAAATTAATTTTACCTTTCTTTTTTTTACTTTTTAAAGGTGACTAGTACAAAATTTTATATGACTCATTTGTGACCTATACTATCTTTTTATTGAAAAACATTGTTCTTGGTCCAAGGAGTGATTCTCAAGTTCTGTTCAATGTACTGCCTCTCAGAGTCAGTTGTGCGTTTTGCTAGTTTAGACAGCCAGGCCCTATCCCAGACTTACTGAAACTTGCTTTAAGGGATGAGGCCCTGAAATCTGCATTTTAACTGGCGCCTGCAATGGTTCTTCTGCTTGACAGAGTCTAGATTCAGCTGTTCAAGAACAAGCCTCAGGTACTATTTCACTTCCTCTCCGCATGTCACAAAGGAAGCAAAAGGATGAGTCCAGAAATGGAGCATTAAAAGGCAAAACAGCCTCTATCTCTTTAAGCCTACTCATCTAGTGAGGGGATACATGAAAAGACCTATGAGGAGTCTGATGCTGAATTGTATCAATAATGTCCCAAAACAACAGAGCTAAATTGGTTTGTGTTGAAATACTTCCCACTCTAAGCATGGAAGTGACGCGTGTATGCAGGTGACAGGCAGGAGGAATGAGTGACTATGTGAGCAGCCTTCTGAGTCAGACGGACCTGGATTGAAGTTTCTGCCCCACCACTCACAAGCTGTTTATCCTGGGAATGACACCTTTACATTTAAGGATCCATATTCTCATTAGCAAAGCAGAGAAAATAATGCCTACCTTGTAACTTGAAAAACATTGTGAGATTTAAATTAAATAATGTAAACAAGATGCCAGACACATATATACATGGTAAACATTCAATGGTAACAGGTTTTGTTATCATTAATGTAGTTTTCAGGATGAATTTCTTCATTTAGTCTTAAAAATAAAAAAATATGTTTACATATGATTAAAATAAATAACATTATTTAACTATTGATATTCATGATGAAGATTCAGATAATACATAGATACTCACATTTTTTAAATATTTCTCTAAATTGTACATTGTTTGGCTTAAGGTTAGCAATTAGAAATGGGGTATTTTCTGTGCTTTATTGTTTGAATAAAATTCCTTAATTGAAAGGAATAATGGATTCCTGTGTCACATTCCATTTTATTTATCTGCAACTATGTGAAGTCTCATAATTCAAGGTGTGAAGACATTTCCAGCTCTTGCTTCATCTAGACTTGATTACCAGAATTTTAGGCAAGTCCTTGGGAAAAAATAGCATTTGAACATTTAACCTTGAAAATGAAAAACACTGACAAATATTATAGTATGTTTAAAGGAACACAAACCTGCTTGTACATGAAAAATTGCACCCAAAATCCAAATTGAATCTCAAGTCCTCTGGATGTCAGTTGAAGTATAATAGCCTCTTTAGTCTAAACCAGCATGATGATGGAAGTATCCAATTATCAAAGTCACAAGAATCATGGGACTGTTAAAAATAGACATAAGGCTAAGAGAAAGCAGAAGCTTACTGATGGTAATGAATGAAGAGTGAGATCTAGAAAAAAAAAAAAAGAAAGAAATACTAAACAGGACATGGAAGGGTGACCAGGGTGGTGACACTGTCGTGGGAAGGTGGAGATGAGTCAGGCTGGGCTGACAGTTTTGAGCCCAAAATGTTGAATTTATTTTTGTCTTTTGAAAATAATGTGAATTTTTAATCATATGATAAAAAATTGTTTGACCGATTGCATGGGCCTTATGTAATGGGCCTCTTTCTTCTCCCTATCTTTAAGTTCATTTTTGTTAACCACATTACCCACAGCAAAGCCCCCTCTCACTCATCCACTTACTCATTTATTAAATAAATATTTGTTTTGTTTATCTCTACTATTTTTCAGGTGATCTAACTGATGCTAGGGACATTCAAATGAATAAAACATGAAGGAGATAGTCATTTAAATACACAGAGCAGTGCTATATACGAGAGCTCATGGAAGCTTAGTAGAAGAAGTCTCCAACTCTCTGAAAGGGTTTCATGAGAAAGACAAGATGGGAGAAGTTGCTGTAGACATGTGATAGGCTGAGCTGACAGGAAAGGGCAAGTACATTCAGAGAGTGACAAATGGCTGTAAGACATCCAGGATGCACAAGAGAGAATGGAAACAGGAAAGTTGGGGAAGGCAGGCACAACATTTCATCATATAAGGCCTTGCATATCATGCTAATGAAAAGAGCTTTATCCTATACCACTGAAAGAGTAGAAACTGGAGATAAGTATCATAAAATCTGCATTTTAAAAGAATCACATTGGTCACAGGTGATTATGAATTAGAGAGATATAAAAGCTGGAGAAAGAAAGAGAGGCTAGATCTTCTCAGAACAATTCTGGAAAGAGTAGCTAGTCCCCTAAACTGTATTGGCAGGAGGACTCGGGAAGAGGAGAAATTTCTGAGGGATATTTAGGAGGTGGTTTCGGCACAGAGTCGGCTACAACCATCACCATCTATTTCCCCCCTAAAATACATAGCAATGGAGGGATAGTTAAAATAACTGCTCCTTCCATATCCAGAATACTATGTAATAGTCAAAACAGGGAGGCAGAGGCACAGGCTCTGAAGAAAAAAAATAAAATGAAGTCCAAGCAGAAGATCTAGTGTTGTTTTATAAAATGCAGGGTGACAATGGGAAGGGCCTACAGGAAGCCTCCCTGTTGACCACATACCCTTTCGAGTGTAGTCATCGCTTGCATTGCAACACTTTGGTCAATGACATGTCTCATGCATGGTGGTGGCCCCCTAAGATTATAATGGAGCTGAAAAATTCCTATTGCTAGTGACATAGCAGCCTTGGTAAGGTCTTAACACAATGCATTACTCACATGTTTGTGGTGACGCTGGCATACACAAACCCACTGCTCTGCCTGTTGTATAAAAGTATGGCACATACAGTTATGTACCATATCTAACACTTGGTTAATAATAATAAATGACGGATACTGGTTTATGTATTTACTATACTATCATTCTATCATTACTTCAGACTTTATTCTTTCTACTTATGCAAAAGTTTGCTGTAAAACTGTATGCTGTGTGTGTTATGTTGGCAGCAGCTTCACACACCTTGTGGTTACTGCATCTCTTGATTCTATCATTTACTCTTAATTCGATTTGCTGTTGTGTTGTGTAGTCTTGTACAGTAGTATGCTCTCCAGGCTTGCAGTCCGGGAACAGGAGGCTAAAGTACATGGTCTAGGTGTGCAGTAGGCTGTACCAGCTAGGTTTATGCAAGTCAAGTCTTATGAAGTTCGCACAATGACAAAATTGCCTAACATCGCATTTCTCAAAACACACTCCTGTCATTAAGCGGCACATGTCTGTAAAGGGTTGATGGCTGATTTCAAGGTGGGGGAGAGGAAGGACCCTTTATGAGCTTGTGTATTGATTAAATGTTTATGATGCAGCATATTTTAAGAGATAATAAAATATGTGTTGAATATTTTAAGATACAATAAAAAGAAAATTGCTGTAAATTCAAGTTATTTCTAAGAACAATAATGACTTACTTAAATCACAAGAAAACCAACTAAGATTTCAAAATAAGGTATATAAATTTGTTAAATATTGAGGGTATTTAACTATTTCTTAAAGTCAGAGAAATAAATTTTTAATATATTAATTCTGGAAATTCAGACAGGTTTCAAAGGATTTAAAAATACTGATTTGTTATCAATCAGATTTTAATTATACTTTAAATATTTAGTCTCTATTAACAAACTGAAATTGGGCTGCTTTATATTTGAGATTATTTTGCACATGAACCATTGCCATGATAAGTTAGCAGCAGCACAGGAAATTGTGGATAGATGAAAGGCTTGGAATAACTCTTTCCAAATGCAGCAAAAGCCCCACATTTCCCACTTAATGGGATGCTTCTCCTCCTAAAATCCTTTGGAACAAGGAGCCATTCGATTTTCTGTTTCTCTTCCTCAAGGAAGAGAACTCAGGAGGATGGCAGTGTGTACATGCTGTGTGTGTCTTCCTCCTGACACAGCAGGTACATCTCAGAAGCTAAAACACACCCTGGGTTATAACTGCAAGGCTCCTAGTGTCCATGCAGGTGACAATGGCTCAGATAAGGCAGTTTACTTCCACTCTGTCCTCTCGCTTGTCAGGTCCGCATGTGGTTGGCCACAGTCAGACTGGTAGACATGGGCTAAAATTTTCAGAACTCGTTATCATTGAGTTTAAAAATAGGTGATCTGTTGCTATAAGGAATGAAAGAATGGCCAAGACCAGGAGTCTTTTCCAAAAAGATGTTGGTAAGTGATTAGAAAAGGCAGGTGAGAAAAATTCAGGAGTCAAGGATAACTTACAGAAACCAGGTTTGGCTAACTGAGTGGGTGATGGAGCCTGCCAATTGCTGAGGGTCAGCCAGGGGAGGGGCAGGGATGGAAGGGAATCTGAGCTTAGGTGTTTGTAGAACCTAAAGAGGAGAACCCCAAGTGGGATTCAGAACTGGAGGTGGAGAAAAATCTGGGAAGAATATGTAATTTGATTAATCATTAAATAATGGTTGAAGAAAATAATGTGAATTAAAGTCATTAAAATTTCTATGGAAAAGGAGGAAGAAAAATATGAATCCATTTTTTTCTTCTTCAGTCCTCAGAAGTAGAATCTCCATTCCAGCCAGTTGCTGTTAAATGACAATCAAGAATAATTTTTTTTTCTTATGTAACTTTTTAACATGAAGACTTTGAAAGAATTCTCTAAAAACAATGGATTGTGTGATTTTTATAACTTTTGGATGATACATTTTTAGGAAGCAAATATTTCTCAAAATCATGCTTGGCAAAGCATAGTTATTGTAGAAAATATCTATGAATAAGTAAATGAGAACCTTTAGTTTTAGAATGTTTATTCTAGCAAACCAGTAACAATAGCATACTACCAGGGGCAAAGATATTCACAAGTATCTTTTAGTGCTAATGGCCTGCTATAATCTCAAAAAGGTAAGCCCAATCAGGCTGACCACATAGAGATAAGGTATAGTTTGAGCTGCAAGAAGCCCACAATCTGGATGTCTAAATATCTTCATGCAAAACCACCACAGAAACATCTCCTCCAATGCAGTCACTATTTCTCAGAGGAAGTATTCTTAAAATGTATTAAAACATAAAAGTTTAAAAATTCTTACAATCTCCTAAAACAGGATTTCTAGAGATTATGAGATGAGAAATGAGAGTGTTGTTAGGTATTTGTGCAATACTTTATGATATGTCTTCTGGAAAACGCAGTCCTGCTTTAGAGTTGTTCTAAAGATGAACAGGAGAGCAGGCTAAGATGCTACTATGGCAGACTTCCCCACCACAAAAGAATCAAGATCCATCTCTGATCCATTCCTCAGGGGAAGATGACATTGTGGCAAAGAGCGAGTGGACCAGTTTCCAAGGGCTTTCTTTTATTCTCACCTGACGCATCATGGGCATACAAGGCAAGGCCCACGAGGTGAATCAGTGGCTGGCTTTTAGAAAAGATCTGCTGTCTTGGTCTAATAAAAGTCCAAAAAGGAGCTAATATTACTGAGTTTAAAAAAATCACACTATAAATATCCTTTGAGACTTTTCTTTTTTGGCAGCTTGTAATTACTACAAAATACTTGGTATGGCACAACACATTTTTGCAAATAACAGTAAACAGACATATTTTATTAGCTAATAACAGACTCTAATATGTTTAAGCAGCCAAATACTGTCTTCCATTTTGTTCGCATCAAAAGTAAGAAACAAACTTTTCTGTTAGGTATGTGATTTTTCATAGATAAAAATTTATAATAATCTTTGCAATGGTTGAAAACTAGGTCCTTGGAAAGTCCCAGATAGAGAAGCAAAATACAAACAGGAGAGTAATGTAATGAGAGCCTCTGTGTACACGGGTAAGTGTGTGTGTGCATGTGTGTCCAAGCATACCTGCATATTCTTGCTTTTGCTCTGGGCGTGCGGTGAGAAGGACAGAGTTACAGGAAGAGAAAAAGTATAGGGGACAGCGGAGGCATGGATCACTCTCTCTGACACGTCCTGTTGGAGAAGGCAGCATGGGTCCTTGGAACTGGAGATGGACGGCTGTGCTTGCATTTACTGGGTACCGCAGTGCTCAAAGCAACACAGTGAATGATGGCAGGAGCCTGGCCTTGGTGACAAAAGTCTGTCTTCCAGTCCCATGTCCTCTGACTTTCAGTAACCTGATCTGTAACTCACGGGCACAAACAGTACCTCATATGATTGATTTTAGCCATGTAAATGTTTAATAAGACTCAATCGAGAGTTATTATCTTCTCTTCTTGGGCGGGAACTATAACTGAGTTTGAGGGTTGGGGTCATACTCACACAAGGCTTGTACAACGCTGGGTTGCACAGAGGTGCGACTGCTTGGACCTAAGTACAAGGATGACGGATTTTACATGCAGTCTGCATTTAACTCTTCATCCTTGAAAAACAAGGGGGGAGAGAAAAAAGACAAAGAGAACACAGAGTGTATCATTTCTGATAAATCATAATGCTTCACCCAGCAGACATCCCATCATCTGCCACAAAAACGCCCAGTCACTGGAGCATGCAACACCATGGCGTGGCTCCTACACAGAATACATCAGATGGCAGTACTTCACACCACGCAGTCCCAAGTAAAATATTGAACTGAAGTCGCAAGGGACACACAACTCTATTTGACTGTAAAAGTCACTTAACCTAGCTTGGGGCCGTGGGAGGACTAGAATGAACCAGTTACTTCCTGAAAATTGGTAAGGCATGGTCGAAACTTGGACCAGGGTCTGGACTTTATTTTAAGATGTGACTCTTCTTGGTTTTGTCTTCAATATTTTTTTATGTTTTTCAAAAAAGTAACCATCTTTTAGGATGGTTACAGTGACAGGAAGTCCTCCCCAGATAGATTTTTGAATTAAAAAAAAATCAACACCAGAAAAAACAAACAACAATCCCCCTAAAAAAAAACAGCATGGTCTTCAGGACAGCATGACCCAGGGCTCAACCTTGTTACCAGGTCCCAGTTCCCCTCCAGGTTGATGGCTTCATTCTCAGCAAACTCTTCCTCAAACTTCACACGGCACCTTCATATTTTGTTTTCTTCCATTCAAATCCAATGAAAAGAGCAAGAGTAACATTCACAGAACTAGGCAAAACCTCCTTGCTTCTTCCCCTCGGGAATAAGTGAGGCACTTGCTCACCTCTGACTCAATCGCTAATTGCCTTTAGGCAACTTGATGGTGGGGACCCCAGACCCAAGGTCCAGAGAAGTTAAAGGAAGCCTCTGGTTAATGGAGTGCAGACAAACACAGTGCTCTGCAAATCTGGGCGAGTCGGACCATCAGTAAAACCATAGCCTTTTCCTTTATTCTTGTCGGGAACATTGAGACTCATTCTGTTATCACTGAAGCACGATCTTTTTTAATTATGATATTGGAATTTTTACATTTGGCTCAGAACTAAAAAGGAAGTTATTATGGAGAGCCTTGAAAATGGATGTAAGTATTTCATTTATTTGCCTACAAACATAGATCTCAGGCTTGTTTTTTATTTGTCTTAACATCTGGATCCTCAAAAATCTTCCCATTAAATCAACAGCAAAAGTCAACAGAATTATTAAATCTTCATCTGTTTATTGAAACAAATTTCAAAATCTAATCTCACATTTCAAACTAAGTCTCTAGTGGTGTATAGTGGGTACTTGTTGTAAACATTGATTAAAGGCACACTCTGGAGGGAAGGAAGGAATAAATTGGCTAAGGTACACACATTTGACAGTCAGAATGTAGAAAACATTTCCAAAGCAAGTGTTTACAATGCTTATTTCTTTAAATATTTACATAATTGGTAATTGATGGATTATTTTATGCACTACCTTATGCCAAATACTATTCCTGGGGCAAACAATTGCTGCTTTTAATTAAAGATTACTGTATTTTACATGTCTAGTTGAGTAATTATTTTCTAAAAGAATTATATAATATGACCCACTTTAACTAATAATTAAAAAATAGGAGGATTATTTCAGATTCTACAGATTTCGAACCTCAGCTCTTTTTTCACTCTCATACTCTTCAAAGTCAGAGTCTACATGAGGGAATCCCAAATCTGTATTTCCATATAATCTCAACTTTATTCCATTTCCATCTAAACTCTAGCCTCCTCCATCTGTGTACATCTTATTTGAACCTCAAACTCAAAGGACACGTACAAAGCTTGCTCTTCATATTTTATGCAAGACAAGTTCTTCTTTCTCCTGATGTGGTGATTTTATGGGAACTCGTTTTTCCAGACAACTGGGCTCCATTTATCCTGAGCTTCCCTTTCACTTCCTGACCATCGATCAGGTGGTCAAGTCCAAAGAAAATGTTTCCGACATATCTTTCAAATATTTTATCTGACAATCTTGAAAGAGATAAAATGTGGAATGCACATGTTATTTTTATGATATGAGGTTTACAAATGTTTGATCATAGTATATAGGTTGGGGAATATACAATTATTTTTGTTATATGAGATGTTTCACTCTAAATGATAGTTTTACAGGAATATAACTCCAAATTTAGTAATGTGACTATCTGAATCTATTTAAAAGGCTAGAAAATTAAAACAATCTAGGTCATATATATCCTTATCAGAAATGTTTATATGACTTTATTTTAAAGTCACACTTGTGTCCACTGGACACATTCTATAATAGCAATATCTGTTGATTTTATATCTTACGAGGATCCAACTAACAGGATCTTATTAAATATCATTCTTATTGTAAGGAAGATAAGTATTTGTTACAATGCCTTTCTTGAAGTTCAGTGTTAAAATTAGTGAGAAACTACTTCGGAAATGCCTTTGAGGTTTGATTATTTATAAAAATATTTTTAAATATCAAGAATTCTATTTAAACATTAATATTCTACTAACATTCTGAGGGCAAATTTCTTTGGTCCTTAAGTAATATACTATAATCATAATTCCCTTATAATGTAACTCGATTAGATTCTAAGTTATGTCATGATGGTGAAATTGATATGTTTCTCTTTTGATCTGAGGAAAGCCATGAGGCACGTAGAATCGAATCGCTGGGAGATAGGAGGTCTTTTGGCTGGACTGAGCTGCCGGTCGGCTCTGGGGTCTCCCATTTGTTTCCGTTACTAAGACCTCATTCAACATCTAACACCCACCAGGAAATGGGCTAGAGGAAATCACTCTCTACCACTCCATACTGTGAGGCAGGAGAGGAAGCAGGGCCGAGGGGATGAAGCTGGAAACTGAAAAAAGATCACAAGGGCTTGGAGCTACTTAGAGGAAATTATGATTGATTATAAAATGTAATTATATATAGATGATCATTTTTGACTTCTGTCTCTTATAAGTGGTTTATTTTTATTTTATATGTTCTTTTTTATGTGTATTTATTTATATATAAAATTTCTAAAAGCTCTTTAAGCTTGTGAAAAGGTTTTTAAGAGCAGCATTTCTGAAATACTCCACATATTCTTCCTTACCCCCATTTAGTTATAAATCAAAGTCAGAGACATATTTCATACAACTATAAATATATAGTATACTTAGAATATTTTCAAAATTAGTTTTATATTATACTTTTATAAGGTTTGTGAGTAGCTCAGTGGCTAGAGAGATAGCCAACCTGGGTCAAGTACACTGTCCACTTGACCATCACTGCTTCAGCATAGTGGATGAGAGGTGATTTCAATATGCTGCCATTACATTGTATACAGTGTTTAGCAGTGAGCCCCTGAAGGGTTAACTTTTCATCTGTCCCCCAATCCCACCACTCCCTGTAACTACTTGGCCCATAGAAAGCATTCAGGGCTAAAAAAGTAGCATAACCCGAATGCCATGCTAATAATCACTGGGTATCACCACTTATGTAGAAACACATTAATACATTTATTTCATAACTAGTATTTTTGACATTATGTTCAAAGCTAGTTATTTAATTTAAATAACTACTGAAAAAGAATGCAAATTTAAGTAAACTGTGTTAAAAAATGGAAACTCATCTAATGTTTAATGTTGCTATAAATTTAAAAACCTTTACATAAAATAAAGTTATTCTCAATGAAAAAAATTCAAAGTGCTTTTATCTTGCTTCTTTTATTACACAGTCAGTAAGCCCTCTTGGGTGTTAAATTAATGGTTAGACATATAAAAACATACATTATATATTTGTAAATATATCACTTATATATTTATATGTATGTCATATATTTTTACCTCATATAATAAACTAAATACTTATTAATAATGTTATTAAGCTATTAAAATATATGTTTACATTTTAATCACATGCATTTGCATTATATATCATAATATAATATATATATTTAAGTTTAAGATCTACATTTTAAACATAGAGAGTGTAATAATATATATAATAAATATTAATACCATTTAATATTGAATAATAGTTTAATATATAACACTTAAAATATATAATTTGTATTAAGGATATTTAAACAAATATAGAACAAAATTAATAGCACCAGGTGTTAGCTAGCACTAGGGATTTATACTCCAACTATACTTTTTTTTAATTTTTATTTTAATTGTTATTCAAGTACAGTTTTCTGTCGTTTACTCCCATCCCAGACCACCCCCCAGTGCTCCCCCCTCCCTCCCCTTTCCACCCCCCTTAGTTTTTGTCCATGTGTCCTTTATACTTGTTCCTATAAT
>PVKM010034657.1:0-15479 GCA_004027735.1 Carollia perspicillata
CGACCCTTTGGTTCACAGCCCACTCTCAACCCACTGAGCTACACCAGCCAGGTCCTGGGTCTCTTTTTATGGCTCTTTTTTTGAAGTCTATTTTGTCTATTATGAGTATTGCTATCCCAGCTTTTTTTCCTGTCCATTTGCTTGGAATATTTGTTTCTAGCCCTTCACTGTCAGTCTGTGTAGGTCTTTTGTTCTGAAGTGGGTCTTTTGTAGGCAGCATATGTGTGGGTCATGTTTTCATATGCATTCAGCTATTCTGTGTCTTTTGATTGGGGCATTTCATCCATTTACATTTAAGGTTATTATTGATAGATACTTATTCATTGCCTTTTTTTCATCCTTGTGTTCCTTTCTCTCTGACTGCTTTTCTTCCTGTTCTTAAAGCAAACCCTTCAGCAACTCTTGCAGAGCTGGTTTGGAGAAGGTATATTCTTTGAGGCTTCTTTTGTCTGGGAAGCTCTTTATTTGGCCTTCCATTTTAATTGAGAGCCTTGCTGGCTAAAGTAGTCTTGGTTGCAGGCCTCTGGTTCTCATTACTTGGAATATTTCATGCCATTCCCTTCTGGCTTGGAGCATTTCCATCGAGAAATCAGCTACTAACCTTATCAAGGCTCCCTTGTATGTTACTTCCCATTTCTCCCTTGCTGCCTTTAAGACTCTCTCTTTATCTTGGAATTTTATCATTTTAATTATGATGTGTCTTGCAGTGGGCCTCTTTGGGTTCCCTTGACTGGGAATCTCTGTGTTTCCTGGATTTGTTTGACTTTTATTCTCACAAAATTCAGGAAGTTTCCCATTATTACTTTTTCAAATAGGATTTCTATCCCTTGCTCTTCTTCTCTTTCTGGTATCCCTATTATATGGATATTATTATGTTCCATGTTGTCCTGCATTTTCCTTAACCCCTCTTCATTCTTTCTGAGCCTCTTTTCCTTTTCTTGCTCCTTCTGGGTGTTTTTTCTACCTTGTCCTCCAGCTCACTGATCCAATCCTCTGCTTCATTGGGCTGCTCTTGATTCTTTCTACTGTGTTTTCAGCTCAGAAATTGTATTCTTCATTTCCTCTTGGCCCTTGTTGATAGTTTATATTTCCTTTTTCATATTGATATAGTTTGCAGTGAGTTCATTGCAGTTTCCCTGCAGTTTTTGGTAATTCTCTGTGAGCTCATTGAGCTTCCTGGTAACCATTGCTTTGAACTCAATATCTAATAGTTGACTTGCCTCTATTTCATTTAGCATTCTTCCTGAGGCTTCCTCCTTTCCTTTCATTTGGGGATTGTTTCTTTGTCTTCTCATTGTTTGTGAGACTTTTCTTGTTAGCCTGAGCTTTTAAAATTGATCTGTTCTGACTCCCTGGGTTTATGGTGTGAACTTCTGTGGTAGAATACCTGTGAGATTCAGTGGTGCATTCTCCTTGATCTCCTGAGCTCCCTGATCTTGGGCTGTCATTTATATTAGCTCTGTGTATGTCTTTGGGTTTTGATTGCTATTGGGTCTTTCTTTGGTGGGTCCTTCCCTTTAGCTGGTTAATGGAGGGTCACTCTGCATACCACATCTTCTATTCTGTTGTGGGAGTGTGGGCAGGTTGTGCTGAAACTGGTTCTTCCATGTGTACCATGTTTTGAGGATTCTCTCTTGCTCTTGTTCAGTTGTTTGTTCTGAGTAATTTCTCCACTATTTAGTTCTATTTCCAGATAAGTCCTGGGTTGAGTTAGTGTGGTTTGTACTCCCTCCTTCACCTTCTTCTGTTGGTATCTGCTGGTGGTTCTTTTGTTGGTGGGTTTCCTCTTCTGCCAGGTATCCTGGTGTTCACAGCTTCCACCTACTCTTTTTTTGTGTGATTTTGGAGGGGGAAGGCAAAATGGCTTAAGACAGCAGGAGTGTATTCTATGGTACTTAAAGTACCAGCCCCTAGAGAAGAGATAAGAGATCCTTTGAATATGTGTAGTGTTAACCATGATATTTCACCCAACTAGCCACTCTTTAGAAAGGGTGGAAAGAAGATAAGACCCTTGTTGGGTGAGGGGAAAGGATTGTGATTTGGATCCAAAAAGCAGTGAGCTTGTGGGGGGGTCATATTATGAGGTGTGTTAGTGTGAAAGATAGAAAATAGGGGTAGTGTGTGAGAGAATAGAGTTAATTACAATAGTAATAAAGTTCAGGAAACAATCAAGTGAGCTAAGATCTGGACAGGGAGCTCTGTAGTATTTACAAATGTGTGCAACAGCAATTATTTACAATAATAATGGAGCAATAATCATATGACAGTATCTATGTGATGTGGGTAACAAGAATAGGAAGTATACGATCTAGAGTAATGTGCTATTGGAACACAGGTGAAGTGATAGAAGGAAAATTAAAAATACACTATGAAAGAGAGAAGAAGGGAGACCAGTCAAACAATCCAATTTAACAAGACAAGCAAAGAAGAGTAAACAAAAAGAAGAGAAATACAAAAATACTAATAAAATAAAAGATGTAGGAATAATGAAAAATAATAATACGAATATACAATAACTTGCAAGTCCTCTGGAGTAACAAAGTAAAATTTGTCTCACTGCCTCAGCTGTTGGGATGACCCCACTTTGGGTCTACCTCTGGTCTTTTCACAGCTCCAGGTTTTATTGTCTCACATGTGGGAATTAAAAAAAAGGAGGAGGAAGGAAGAAGAGATATAAAGAGAAAGAAAGGAAGAAGGGAAGAAGGAGTAAAAAAGAAAGAAAGCAAGGAAGGAAGAAGAAGTTAAAAGAAAAAAAAATACATTAAAAAAATCCTCCTGCTGCCTTCAAACCAGCCCAGCCAGTTCTGCTGGTCTTCCTGGCTGCAGCAGGCTGAGGGGGAATTTGGTTTTGCTTTCTCCCTTTCTAAGATGCACTCACCCAGCCTTCAGCCCAGTTCCTCAGTTAGCTGCCTGGCCACCAGTGCTCTTCTGCACCCAGCCTAGGCCTTCAGTCCACCAGATGTGCTGTCCTTGAGATACACCAATTAGGGGCAATTCACACAACACCTTCCTGCTGTTTGCTGTCCTAGATGCTAGGGACTCTCAGCGCCCCTTCAAGCTAGTTCAGCCCCCTCACTGAATTAAGTCTTTCTGGGGATTGCTGATTTCCTGAGCTTGGCAGTTCTTCTCTGTGGGGGAGTCTCTGCCTTCCAGTTGGCCCTGCAGGGCAAGGGTGCCACCATGGCTGCCACTAAGGATTCAGGTATGTGCTTCCTCTGCTGCTTCCCTTAGAGTGCAGGGGTTGGCTGCGCAGTGCCTCTGGGCTGCGGGGTCAGGCATGCTTCATCCCTGGGGCGGTGGGAGTAAGCACTAGGCCTTTGCCGTTGGTGCAGGACAGGCAGTCGTCAGTTCCACAGGTTTGGGTGCGTGCTCTCCCTGGGGGTTGGGTGTGGGCGCAGGGCCTTCTGCACCACCACAGGAGTGCCACGTGGCGGGGTAGGGCTAGAGGCACAGAGGCTGGAGCAGCTGCTGCAGGAGAATTCCCCAAATAGACACCGAGTGCCTCTTTTTCACTTTTTATTTTTGAAAAATTCCTCCTATTCAAGCCTGCTGCTCCAAACAAGTGCCTGGCCTCTCACACAGCCCAATTCTCCAACCAGACCTGGGACTATCTGGGTCAGGATTCATCACAGCCCAAGTCTTCCAAGTCAGCATCCACAGTCTTAGCAGGTACACATTGATCCTGTGTACCCCCTTGAAACTTCAAGCAACCAGGTATCTCCTGGGGCCACTCAGGCCTTGTTTGGTAGGGGAAGGAACTGTTGACCTGCCTCTCTCCCAATATCACTGTGGCAGACTCGGCGGGCTCTGGGCCTGGCACTGCATCTTCCCTGGTCCCCGCACTGCACCCAGGGACCTTATTGTCCTGAAGCACTCTCCTTACTGTCTGATTTTTTTTTCAATGTCCTCTACAATTTTTGGTCTCCGATCTTCATATATACTGGGATACTGTTGGCTGTTTGCTCTATTCCTCAGAAGATTGGCTAGGTATTTCACCCATGTGCAGGGAGAAGTGGACTCTGCTTCCCCCTATCTTGTTGCCATCTTCCCACCAGATTTTTTTTTAAAACATAGATACAGAGTATTACTTGAGATCCATCCTAATGGCTACTACTCATGAGGCCTAGATGCATTCCTATATTTCTGTCCAGGACTCCCTTTCTTAAGTGATTTTGCTAATTAAATAAACTTGGCTGAGAAACTATTGGTTTAATATATTACTAATTAAGAAATTTTCCCTATTGTGATATGTTAAATTAATTGTGAATGTCCTTTTTCAATAGAATCAAATATACATGTATGAATTTAATTCCACAATATGTAAAATTGATTTATCAAAGAGTTTAAGAAGTTTAATGATCATTTTTTTAACTTTTAAAAATATTTTACTTATTTATTTTTAGGGTGGGGGAGAGAAGGAAAAAGAGAGAGAGAAACATCAATATGTGAGAGAAACATTCATTGGTTGCCTCTCATGTGCCCTAAATCAGGTACCTGGCCCAAAATCCAAGCATGTGCCTTGACTGGGAATCAAACCTGAGACCTTGAAATTTGTAGGATGACACCCAACCCACTGAGCTACAGAAGTCAGAGCTTAATGATCATTTTAACTGTATAATCAAAATGACTATGCTACCTGAGCCATTATCTAACAAAGATAATTTGAAATTGATGCAAATATATTCAAGATAATTCCTGCTGCATGTAACACCCCCTTTTTAAAGAACTATTAATATCTTTTGTTTAAACCTTTAGATGCCTAAATTATAATATACAAACTATACTCTGGAATCCCCTTTCCATAATCTCTGAAATAGAAGTGTCTGGAGGTCATTTGTCCTAAGATCCAGGAAAGGATAATTTCCACCAATGGTCATAGGTAGATTCCCAACAGCAGTGGCAGGTACTGCACAAGTAAAGTACAAGAAAGCCTGCTTCAGCATGCATCCCTAGGAGCAAACCAAAGGATCTATAAAAATATCCTCCCATGACATCTTAGAAGAAAGAGAAACAAAAAATAAATGAATAAATAAACAAATGGGACTACATTAAACTAAAACATTTTTGTGCAAGGAAATCACCAACAAAATAAAAGGACAAGACACATAATGGGAGAACATACTCACCAATACATCTGATAAGGGGTTAATATCCAAAATTTATAAAGAATTTATAAATCTCAATACAAAGAACAAATAACCCAATTAAAAGATGGGCTAAAGACCTGGAGAGACACTTCTCCAAAGAGAACACACAGATGGCCAACAGACATATGAAAAGATGCTCAATGTCACTAATCATTAGAGAAATGCAAATTAAAACCACAATGAGATATCACTTCACACCTGGTTGTGAATGGCTATAATCAATAAATCAACAAACAACAAGTTCTGGCCAGGTTGTGGAGAAAAGGGAACCCTTCATTCCACTGTTGGTGGGAGTGTGGATTAGTGCAGCCACTGTAGAAAGCAGTATGGAGATACCTCAAAAAATTAAAAATGGATCTGCCTTTTGACCCAGTGATCTCACTTATGGGAATATATCCAAATGAACCCAAAACATTAATTTGAAGGAAAATAAGCACCCTTATGTTCATTGCAGCATTATTTACAATCACCAATATATGGAAGCAGCCTAAGTATCAGTCAGTAGAGGAGTTGATAAAAACAACTATGGGACATTTACACAAAGGAATACTATGCAGCTATAAAAAAAGAAAATTTAATCCTCTGCAACAGTATGGATGGACCTGGAGAACATTATGCAAAGTAAGTCAGAGAAAAGACAAATACCATATAATTTCACTTTAATGTGGAATTTAATGAACAAACTGAACTAACAAGCAAAACAGAGACAGACTCATAGACAGAGAACAGGATGACAGCCAAGGTGTGGGGGCTGGGTAAGGGGTGGAGGGATTGCACAAAAAGAAAAAGAACTCATGGACATGGACAACAGTGTGGTGATCACAGTGGGAATGGGGAGGGAGGTATAAGGGGACTACATAGTAATGGAATAAAAATACAATAAAAATAAATAAATATATTTTTTAAAAAAAGTAACCAGAGACTCCAAAGTGTTTCAGGTAGTCAAATGGTGGAGTCAGTCTAAGGCTATTTAGTGAGAATTCTGCTCTTGGCAGTTCATTAAGGAAACTGTTTTATGCAAAGTATGTTGAGAGCTGCCATGAAGCTCAGGCCTGTTTCTAGTTCTACTCTTCCACAGATGAAAATTGAGCAGGACTTGATGCTCCTACCCATGTTCCCTCAACCCCTACATAAAGTCAGGGACATAGGGAAAAGCTAAATGCTTGTCTCAGTTTCTCATATAGTAACTATTTCAAGATTGATTATTCTTGGAGTAATCAATCAGACAAGATAAATATTTCTGAACCTATGTCGTATTCTCTTTCCACAGAGCCAATCTTGAGCTCAAAAAATCCCTAGGGTAACATTTTCGGCACTGTACCTAAAAACAATATTTCTGTGGGTAGTATTCTGTAACTCTAAAATACTAAGTACATACAAATAGTGCTGTCATCCTAGATTGCAAGAGTTGAGTGTGTTGCAGACAGAAATTTAGAGAACCTTGCCTAAAATTAACTATTAGTTAAATATCACTAATAAATACAATGTTCTAAGGCTTTAAGTTTCAATTTCCACAAATATACATTATATGTCTATTATACATTTATGTAACAATAAACAATAAAAGTTAATATCTACTTAGACACACTACATGCCAGGCACAGTGTTAGATACTTTACAGACAACTCTTTTAGCCATACACAAAATAAACTCCACTAAAATTTTAAGCAGCAAAATGATATAACTAAGCAAACTGTATAGTTTTTCAAAAGGAGACAGTGGTTATATAATACAGCTAAATAATTTTACATCCACATTACCTGTATGTGTGTTTTGTCTTTCTATCTATAATGCTTATAAATTTATGGCACCTTCTGAAACTCTTCTAGTTACATCAGCAATTTCACACACTGGTGGGCTGAAAGAACTTTTAAAATATGCAATAACTGACTATTTAGTCAGAGGCACTAGCCTCTCTTCCCTTAGATTGTCAAATTAAAAAAACGACAAAAGCCAACACAACAATAGCCATTGATGTGAATGAATCAAAATTATACCTATTTTTTGTCAGATTGGCAAAAAAAAATTGAGGTGCCCCAGAATTTTAGTGATTTTTTTATGTGTACAATGAGATGAAAAAGGGTGAAAATCACCAAGTAACAAACCCAAACCTGTTTTGGACTACACCACATTTAAAGCAATATGGCCAAAACAGAATTATTTGTTCTTCCCAAAAGTTCCTCAAACATTTAAAGTAATACAAAAACAAAGCTACTCCACAATTCACTTGTCCCCAAAACTCCAAAGAGCCTTCCTCTTCTCTACACTAATGAACCTCTCTTATCTCTCTTACCTCCATCCTGTGGCCTCCTCTCTTTTCTGGGCCAGCTTATTCAGTCGACCCTCTTTGCCATGAAAACCCCTCTGGGCTTGAAGTTCTTTTTCTGCTGATTCCTTTTCAGAGAGCATTTGTCTTCCTTGCTTTTATGATTGCCCTTTGCTGGAGAGAAAATAAGGTACAGGAAATGGGGCAATGGAAAAGGGGACACATGACAATAAAGTTTATACTGCAGTAGGTTCAGGGGGAAATCTTTGGCAACACCAGTAAAAAGTCACCTCTGACTTAAGCTGAATACAATTATAGTGGAGAAATTTTATTATTTATAATAGCTGTCTCAACAGCATTTTATCCTTTTCAGAAGCATTACTTCCTGAAGGTAAAAACCATAGAGCATGGATCAGGATATTCAACCACACAGATAGACCTGGGAGACATTATGTCAAGTGAAATAAATCAGGCACAGAAGGACCAGTTATCTAAATAGTCAGACTTAGAATCAGAAAACAGAACGGTGGTTCCCAGGGAATTGTGGGTGTGCAGTTGTTGTCCCAGAGGCATAAAGGAACAGTTACAGAAAATGAGTAACTGCTGGAGATCTGCTGCACAGCATAGAGACCAGAATTAACAAAACAACACATGAACTTTCAAATTTGTTAAGAGGGTAGACCTCCTGTTGTGTTCTTAACACAAAAACAAAAAATAAGGGGAACTAGGAAACTTTTGAAGTTGATGAATGTTTATTACCTTGATGGTGGTGATGTTATCACAACTGTATGCATATGTCAAACTCATGAAACTGTATACATTAAAGATGGGCTGTTTGTGGTATGCAAATTAAGCAGAAAAATTAAGTTAATAATATTCAAAACAAATATATATTACATAAAAACCAGAGTATCAGAAAACCACACACATGACTTTAACCACTACATTCCTGAAAGCATGGGCTCTGAGGTCAGAGTGTACCTGGTTATTTTTAGCTCATTTCATGGAAGGGCATGGCAGTATTCTCATCCCTAAAATGGAGTAATAATCATAATAATTCCTACTGTATGGGAATTATGTAAAGGCCAAATGGGAAAACAATATTGATAATTCCAACTAATAACTTTATAATGATGATTTAATGATAATTTATTAACTTTTTTGCATTACTGCATGCCCAATAGTGAAGTACTTTACATGTGATATTTCATTTGATTTGTAGAATCACCTGTGAGTTAAGAATAGTACATATTAACTCCTTGTCAGAACACCTCACCTCTAATGTCTCCGTAAAGAGTTAATTAAAATAATAATTATTACTTTAAATATTATTGTTACAAATAGTAAATGTTATAATAAAGTTTATGCTTACTGGAATTATTTTTATCACAGGTAGAAATTATAGAGAATGAATACTGATGTATTTTAGGAGCATAGTTAATATGTATTATTTTCGCTCAGGAGGACCAACGGTGATAGGGGATAGGATCACGAAGGAGAGAGGAGGCACAGGGCCTGAATCTGCTGGGAGAAGAAATGAAGAGGTAGGTCTGTGACTTGCACAACTACTGATTTATAACAACACATATTTAGTAAGGGCGATGTTCAGGTTCAATGTTTTCATCTGCCCCAGCACAACCATTCCTGTTGAGTGATCACCTCATTCTCCAAGGTTTTCTGAGGATATCAGATGGGAGAGACCACACATCAGTTCCTCTAACTCATGCAGCATCGCCTAGGAAGCCCTACAAAGACAAAATCAGATGTGTCTTCAGTGCCAGCTGTTGAGTGATTTCAGCAACTCCTCTGCACTTCCCCTAGAGGAAGAAAAAACCCATCTGTTTGCTGGTGCTTGAAATTCCTTTGACAAGGTGGGGGTGGGGTAGCCTGGGGTCTAAAATTAGACAGAAGAGACTAAAAAAGAAAATGCATATGTCTGGAGGGTAAAAATGCCAGATAAAATGTAATCGATCAGGTGTAAATGAATGGTATTAGTTATTTTCCTGTTTTGATAGAGGAGTTGGGAGTGAGGGGAGCAGGAGGACATTAGTAGGTGACTCAGAGCAACAAAGGGGAAGAGGAGCCCTGAAGGACTGACCACCTTCAGGGAAGCTGGATCTGCGCACTTCCAATGAAACGAGCACCTGCAGAGGCGGCGCACAGGACCTTCTTGGCCTGTGTAGGAAAGCAAGCAGAGCGGCCTTAAGAAAGCTACTTGGTGGTAGTTTTTCATTGTTTTATTTTAAAGTGTAATTACCTTCTCTGAAAAGATATTAATTGAATTATAGCTGTAGCTTTAATTATCCCTATAGCTTTAAACTTGGACAAGTGAACATGTGTTTATTTTTGGACTAAGAGTTGGAAGATAACCAAGAGTTTAATATCAACTACACTTTAGTAAGCTAGGAGGTTACAACCTACCAAGAAACAAGCTTTCTCCTCCACACAATAAATATTTAAGAAAGAAAAAAATCAAGAACTGGGAAGGGAGACGAGTCAGAAGAGATATTTTGGAATACTTTAACACAACAGAAGATATTAATTTAGGAAGGGAAGAAAGCTAAGAGTTACTTCGTTGTTGTTTTTTTTCAGTACCAGGAAGGTGAATCACGTGTTCCAAGAGAATTTATCAAAGCTCCCTTCAGGTAAAACACATTCATATTGATATAGTTTCAAACTAGCTGATGAACAGCCTACATACCTAAGCTATTTCATATTCATGTGGTGTGGGGTGGGATGTTCGCCACAGGCCATGGGCCTGTACTAGAAGGGGATCACTACTCAGAACGTTTGGCAAAAATATTGACATTTTTAGTGGCACCATCATGACAGGGGAATATAATACATTCCCCCAAGAGGTTACAGAATTGAGAATTAGGAAGCAAGGTGAAGAATGAAATGTAAGAGTCAACACTGATGAATTGGTGTGCTAGCAAGGAGGAAGTATTTATAATTAAGCACCGAAGAAAGAGGAAGAAAAGAGGAAGTCATAGTAAACATAGTGAACAGAGTTGTTGGGCTTTCATCGAGCAGATAATTTTGGAGGATAATTCTCACCACAAACACAGCCTCATGGGAGCTGGGAAGGAAAATACCCCCTCTTTCCTCTTTGAAGTTAGTCTAAATGGGAAAATAATTGAAATGCTATCTATAAGCAGAGAGTCTCTATGGAGAAAGAGAAACAGAAATCAGTCTTGCAAGGCATCACATGATGGCTTGCCTCTGGCCTCTCCCACTTTAAGGGTTTGTAGCCCTTAGAATGAACATCAAGGAAGGTGTTGAATTGAGAGGAGTTGGAACTGGTATTACTGACCACAGGAGAAGCTTGAAAATCCACTTTGGTTTATTTTAAAATCTACATCATTGTGTATATAATGCTGTGAATTCAAACTCTTACTGTAGAGTGTAAATATCAATACATCTCATGCTGCATTGCTCTTTAACTAGCAGAACTAATGAACAATAAGCATAACAAATCTAGAGGAAGACACAAAGGCAATCTCATTTTCACTTTTCCCTAGATGTATTGGTTTATCCCTTAACTTAAAGGTGACATTCCCTAAATGACCTCTCTGGATATCATAACAGAATTCAGAATAATATTCACAATAAAAGAGCAGTATAGAGACTTGGTAGGAGGGGAGGGGGACCCTTTCAAATTATGCTTCTGTGAAGTTTGTCAGCTCAGACTTGAGCACCAAGCCCTTCTGCAGTAAATGATGAATCGGCGATGGGTGATCTCAGCCTTGAGCTGGGGGACACACTTACAGGAAAGAGTAGAGGAGATGTCCTTTTGCATAGTTGGTCCGTGGATTGGGAATGTAACTGCTGAACCTACTGCATGGAGTATATTGGTAAGTCTGAAAACGCAAAGAAAACAAATTCCTCTGGTGCATGTAATGCTCCCTCATGAAGAAAGACTCTGAACTCAGGAACAATTTAAACATCTCAGGCTAGGATGGCGGTTTCAGTATGCAGCTTGTCAAGTTAATTTATGGCTGTGTGTAATTGCGTTGTTGCTTTTCCTCCAGTGAGATGAAACAGCCAAGCCAAGAGAGATGGGTATCTCACTATTTCTAATATAGATAAAGATCTTATTTTTCATGTGAAGTGAGAATGTGTGCATGGTGGGTAATAGATTAGGCTTTTGCAGGGTTGCAAAGTTTCAAAAAAAGGTAAAAAAGAATGTAGAAGTGTTTCACAAAATCATTAGCCTAATTATGCAAACTTTTCAGAGTTAATTCTTGAATTTACCCAAAATGGAAATCATTGCTTCTGTTAAATTATCTGAGTTTGGGATATTTGCCACAACTACAAATTAAGAGGTTTTCATTTAAATACAAGCCATGTAGAAGCTTTATTTTTGTTTTTATTGTATTATAATAAACTCTAAGTCCCAAATAATCGCCATGATTAATCAAGGCAGTCATTTATACAGTATTAGATTGACTTCAAATTAAGTCTTACTTCAGGGCCCGTGGGAGAGGAAATTTTTTTGGTTAAATGAAAACTGTATGGGAGTGGAATCTAAGTTGTGATATTGAAAGGACCAGCTGGTTACCCCAAAATCCCAGAATGAGCTTTTCTTCAGAGGCTTTATAGCTATAAAAGGAGCAGCCGCGTCTAGGGCACTACAGGGCAAACCATAACGTATGTAGCTTAAGCCAAAGAGTCTTGGCATATATAAAAACGAAAGTCCTTCCTCGAATTGGGAAAGCTGAGACCTGGCAAAGCTAACTGGCTATTTTTTTTTCTTGAATCACATATTGCATAAAAGTACTCAACATTTGAAACATAAGATTCAAGTGACGCGATGGTCCAAGGATTGTCTAGTGTTTCTCCATCTCCAGCCATTTCCATTCTGATGGGAGACATATACCTGCCCTTTCTAATCAAGAAGAGTGACTTGTAGAACAGAGCCAGTAGTTCCTCTTTGTTCACAGGCCCTGCGATAAATTTTTTCAATAATCTCTCCTTTAAGAATTTTAGTTTAATGAACAGTAAATTTGATTTGGTGAGTTAGGTAGAAAGGCAGGATAAGGTATTTTTAAACCAAGGAGTAAACATGAGTCTCCTTCCCTTGAGCTGTGGGGTGGTACCTTGAAAATGTTAAGACACATTGTCTTGAGTTCGACAGAGAGCATCAATCATTGTGGTTCCTGTAGCCCCCTATGATGCTAAAATTAGTGTGTAAGGCATAGTTCCTCAACTTGAACTAGACCATGGCAAAGGCAGCAACCAGACCCCCCCAACCCTGCAATGTGGCTTATCAGTCTAGGAAAATCTTCCAGACCACCAAGAACTTCAGTATATCTTATTTCCTATTACACAGGGATCCTTTATATTATTCTGCTAATCATTTAGGAACCATCTAGACAGTGACAAATTCATTAGGCAAGGATTAAAAAGATTATTTTCTTATCTAGAAGATGCCAAGTAAACACATATTTCTTTTTTAGCATTTTCCTCTCACATGGGTGAGAGGAGAATAGCAAATACAACTTCCCCACTAGTATCATAGTATAAATCTCTAAAACCACAGCAAAATTTTTGTAAAACTTAAGCATATTGCTTAAGAGTTAAGACCCCAAATTTCCATGTTTAAATATGTTTTAGAAAGCTTGAGTAAATTAATTTAAAAACCAAGGTAATTATCTTGACTGATTTCTTATAGGTATCTAAGCAGGACATACTGTTTGGACTTCAAATCAATTCTAAGCACTAGCCACTCAGCTAGCTATTCATTCATTTATTCATTTAAAAATGTATTAAAGTTTTATTTTGTAGCATTGTGCTAAGTACAGTACATATACTTGAATAATTTGTAATTCAATGAGTATGAAATTTGATTTGGTTAAAAACTCAAATACTTAAAAGACAAGAAAATAAATGATTAAAGTATAAACATTGTTAAAACAAAGTTGTACAAAGCAGGAGTGAGGGATGGAGAGAGTCAGGAAATGACTCCAAATAAATGGGGTGACTGGAGCAAAAGCAGAAGGTGCGTGTCAGATTATGGTGGAAGATGAGGTGGGAAGTGGAGGGAAGGACTATTCATGCTGGGTCTCTGACATTATAAGAAATGTGTACTTAATCTTATAGGTAATGATAAATGTTTGAGGAAATACATGTAAAGGAAAGAACTGTATTTCATGTAATTAGCACTAGGCTTAGTAATAGTGTTCTGGCCTCAGGATAATGCAGATTTGGAGGTAGATATGAATGGAGGTTGAAAGCAGATTATAGAAACTATTGCCATAATCCAGATGGGAAATGATCAATCTTGATTAAAGCAGTTCAAATACTGTCTAAAAGTTAACACAATGGACGTTGTTGAGATTGAGACTTTAGGACTTGACAATTAATTAAATCTAATGGGAAGGAAAAAAGGTGAAGGAAAATGAGATGACTGACATTTCAAATATGAGAGACTAGTGCAATAATGGTACCATACACTGAAATAATGTAAACCCTAAGACATTTTAATAGCAAACAGTGGTGATAGTCGGTAAAATGGTCAGACAGGTGGAACCAACTGGTTCAGATTATATAATAGGGATTTTTGCATTTTTAGGGTGGTTTACATTTTTATTAAAATATTTCCTTTTTCTCCAAGCAATAATGCCATATCACTAATCTAGATGTTAAAAAAATACTAAAGAAGTCTGCTCTGAATTTCTACTTCCACATTATTACACATTTTCAATAATGTTGATATACTTTTTATATGTTTTTATAATGCAAACTAGGGTCTTAGAAAAGTTGAATAGGTGAGAGTTTCAGAAAATACATGTTAACATATAGATGAACATGTTATGCCATTTTATAGAAAAGTATATGTTAAAAAATGCAATACTTGCTCTGGCTGGTGTAGCTCAGTGGATTGAGTGCGGGCCTGCGAACCAAACAATCATGGTTCGATTCCCAGTCAGGGCACATGCCTGGGTTGCAGGCCAGTTCCCAGCAGGGGACAAACGAGAGGCAACCATACATTGACATTTCTCTCCTTCTCTCCTTCCCTTCCCTTCTAAAGATAAATAAATAAAATCTTATAAAAAATGCAATACTTTTATCTCTATTAAGCTTTAATTCCTGTTAACTAACAATTTTTTGTTTAGCTATCCCTGTTGAGAAGCACAGAATTTTGAATTTAATGTGAATTAACATGTTAGGCACCAACTACATGTTAGTATTTTTCACTCCTTCCACTATTTCTGTGTGTTTTTTCTAAAAATAGTAACTTTCCCAAGATCTCAGGCATGTTACTAGCAGAAAAACTATACAAACCCAGGTTGGCCCGACTCCAAAGACAAATGTCATGATGTTAAGTCCTGGGTATATTTTTGGTTCCACTATACATAGGATCTGTACAGGGATAATGTCCTTTTTCTCACTGAATTCCAGTTCTCTCCTCTGTAAAAGGACAACTGATACCCAAACAAATCACTTATGAAGTTAAAATAATAACATCTGTGAAAAATCTTTATAAAGTGCTATAAAAACATCTATATTATAAAATAAATGTAAAGGGTAAGGCAAAGTTAGGTTTACAGTTTTTTGCATGGAAAATGATACCATAATTAATAAAATCATGCAAGAATAAACTCTGTGTTTTACATACTCACAACTATAAATCTACTTTTGCCTCACCTTGTATGTATGTTTGTGTATTTATGTACATATACATGTATACACACACACACACACATATATATATATATAAACTTCATTCCTTCATTCCACCTTTTGGTAGTAATAGTGGAATAAAAATACGAAGTGCTTGCCTAGACATGTCACATTCTGGTGATATGTCTAGGTTTAACATGGAGGACATCGCTCTACCAAAAAAATGTAACATAAACCACAGATGCAAGCTGTAAATGTCATTTTAGAATTTACACTAGCCACAATAAAGTAAAGCAAAATAAGTGTTTAATTTCAAAACTGCATTGTTTCAAAATAATATAATTTCAAAATATAATTTAATAAATCAAATATATGCTTGTATGTAGCCACTATAAAATTTAGTCATCAGACATTTTCCAGTAGTTTTCCATGCTATGGCT
>PVKM010034658.1:0-15476 GCA_004027735.1 Carollia perspicillata
ACCTATTATGCTTCTTATTCAGTAGAGAGGGGGAGGGGGAGAATGGGCATCATTTTTGTCACTAGAGATAGTAAGTTATCACATATTTTTGAAAGTAGGCAATAGTAAGTGTTTCTTTCCTTTGCTCCAGGCAGTAGGCCACTAGGGGAAAAGAACTGACAGGAAACTTCCTAAACTGGGAGGAAATTGGCCAAACTTCCAACTGGGGAAGGTTTGCTGTTGAAATAAATTGATTGTGGAAAGAAACAGCAAAGACAGGTAAATTAGAGTTCCAGACTCAACTGCCAAGTGAGTGTGTGTGTTGTGGGGGGTGTTCCCACAAAGCACCAAGTAATTCTTTGGACACCAGCCGTGTGTCCTACAACTCAGCTCAATTCTGACACCCAGAAACACCAGCGGATTCTGCAGTCTGAAGGCTCAGTCCTTCAAGACTGTTTTGGGCACTACCCTACCCCCACCCACCCCACCTCACACACCAGCCACAAGCCCAGGTTGTTAGCTGCGCTTCTGCCTGACCAGCTGTAGACTGGAGGTCCTGATGACCCCTTCCTCGGACTTCAGACACCAGTCCTGAGTCGAGTTCTGGTTGTTCTTTGTACTTCTCACTAACTGGCTGTAACGATAGGCTCCCATGGCCCTCTTCTCAGGTTTGAGTAATTTGCTAGAGTGGCTCGCAGAACTCAGGGAAACATTTTGCTTAGTAGATCACAGGACATGACTCAGGACAGCCAAGGGAAGAGATGCGCTGGGCAAAGTGCGTGGGAAGGGTGCAGGGCTCCCTTGTCTTCCCACTGCGTGCCACCCGCCCCCCATCTGCACCTGCGCACCAGCCCAGCAGCTCGCCCAGCTCTATCCTACTGGGGTTTTATGGCAGCTTCATTACACAGGCATGACTGATAAACTCCTTGGCCACTGGTGATTGATTCAAAGTCCAGTCCCTTTACCCTCCATGGAAGTTGGGACTGAAAGTTACGAACCTCTAATCACATGGTTGGCTCCACTGGCAACCAGCCCCCCAACATCAGGTACTTTCCAAAAGTCACCGCATTAACATAACAGACACCTGTATGGCTCTCATTAGTTAGGGAATTCCTAGGGTTTTAGGGGCTATGAAGCATAAACTGTGGGTGAAGATATATATATATATCTTTCAGGTGATATATATAGCACTGAATGACCAAGTATATATTTATATATTTCTTGTAAATCATAATATAGCAGTTGGAACACGCAAAACTTGGAATCTGTGTCATATCACTCACTTTGATTCCACAGATAGTTATTAAACACCTACTATGTCACAGACATTGTGCTGAGCCCTGAACGTGTGGGGAGGAGTAAGAGGGACAGTCCCTGCTGTCAGAGAGCTCACACGCTATCAGAAAAGACATTCATTAAAAAGACATTCGCATGCTTGTGTGAGGAGCATTTTGAAGGGCGGGTGCCACGGGGGAGTAAGGGAACACAGGGTCCATCAGATTGCTTACCTGAAAGTTCCACTGATGCTGAAAATAAATGAATAAGGATGCAATGGTAGATGTTATATTTTTCTCCTTTACACAGATATCTCTTGCATTCCTACTATGTGCTAAGCACTGAGGAGACAGAGATAAATAAAGAAACTATGAAAAGTCTCACCCCCTAAGACCTCCGAATCCACTAGAGAAGAACAAAATGAAGTGCACAGATCCCACATTATCTCACACATTAAAAGCTTTGGAAATAGAGGAGGGAACAGCGGATCTGCTCCCCCCGAAGGAGACAAGATGCACGTCTCCGGGTTGGAGAGATCCACCTTTGGGGTTTGGATGGTGATGTCCATGCTGTCCCCCGGAGCTTTTACCCTGTGACTCTAAGTGATCCCGCAGTGCCAGCTGGTATTGTTAACAACTTGAAGCATTAATGTAATACAGTGATGCCCTCGGAAAATAAATAGAGCCGATAAAAAGAATTAACGTGTTCAAAAATAAATGCGTCCTCTGCTGACTTGTTCACACACGATGAAGTTTACTCAGAGCAAGAAAGAATGAATACAGCGGTAAAAAAAACTCACAAGCGATGGCCAGAGGAAAGATCTGTCTCCTCTCCAGCCTCCTGTGTAAGTGACTGAAGATCTTCCATTTCCAGGGCCCTTTCCAGTTTTCAAAGTACTTTCATATTCAAGTTTCATTGATCCTGCCCGTTAAGTCCTAAAAATAATGAGTGTAGATACATCACACCCATTCTATCTACAGGGATGCTGACCCTCTAAGGGAATAAGCCATTTGTAGAGTCACATGGCTGAGAGTGATGAAGGAAATATTAGAACCAAAGTCTTCTGATTTTCCCTCTAATGATCTTTGAATACCCAAGGGCAGTACCTCTCAAACTATAATGTGCGTGTGAGCTGCAGAATCGAATTCGTAAGTATGGGGTTGGAGCCAAGATTCTGCATTTCCAGCTGGCCTGTGATGCCCAGGCTGCTGGAGAAAGGGCACTTCGTGATGAGAGGGGGGTCCAGTTGTACCTATGTGTGTCTATGTACATAATATATTTACAATACACAACCTGTATTTCCCAGAAGAAATTATTTCAGTGAGTTATGACTGTGATTGATCCTTTTCACTTTTTCTAAATATAAAATAGTAGTCCCTTGGCAACTTTTACCTAAGTAATACCTATTCCCCATGCATGGGTCTGGGGCCTTTGGAAGACTTATTGTAGTTACCAGTCTTGGTCTTCCCTCTCGTCTTTTTTCGGGGTCTATCTCAGTTTCTGACTCTCTGACTCTGTTACCCTCTCCTTCGTGCTTGATCATCAGATGACATCCCTGAATTACAAGAAGTGGTGATTCACATTTTGCGCCGTCTGTGGTGTTCTGCCTTCCGAGCTCAGGCCACCTTCCCATGCTGCCTCTCAACGTAAAGGGCAATGGCAGCCCATCTTCGTAACCAGTCTATTGATACGTGCTCACTGACTGCTCCAGTAGGCTCAGGACGCCCTATAGAAAAGAGACACAAGATGACTTAGACCAAACAAACATGGCCTCAAAGAACGAGACATTCAGAGTAAAGTAATAATGGAAGGAAAGTAGGGGAAGTTGTTCCTTCCCATAGGAATTTATGGGAAAAAGTGAAAGACATAGTTATAGCTCTCTAGGATGCTTTAAGTCTGTTGGGAAATTGATGCTGAGAATAATTAAACTCATTTTTATTGATGGTAGAGATTAGTTAGTACACTTGTTTAATTTTGCCATCTAGCATTCATTCCCCGTTTGTGACTGAGGGGGTGAGGGCAACGTGTCCCCCTCTGGCCATTGTCTAAAGAGGCCTCTCATCTGCATAAAGATTCCCTGTTTGCCATAATGGGAACATTACCTCCCTTCTATAAAGGGCTTGGAAAAAGGAGGTTTACAGTTTTATGAAAAATAATACAATAATTAAAAAGTAATAATACAAGAAACTGTGTTTTGCATAGTCACAACTGTAAACCTACTCTTGCCAATCCCTTATAAGCCCTCATAGTAGTTTATATCTCTTATGTAATTCTACCCTAAACTATGCTTTTTATCTGTGCATCTCTTTGCTGGATTCAACTGTAAACTCCTTAAGGCTAGGGGATATACCTTATTCATGCCTCTATCCCAGTGGTGATTTTTGATTGTCACAACTTGGCCTGAGAGTGGAGGAGGGGGAGAGTGCTATCTAGGGGGTCGAGGCCAAGGACACTGTTAAGTATCCTACAGTGCACAGGACAGCTCTCTCCAATGTAGTCCGTATGGCAACAGTGCCAACGTTGGGAAATCCTGCTGTGCCCTTAGTGCCGGGCACATAGTAGGTATCCAATAAATGTTTGCTCAGTGACTAAAGATGAATGGATGGTTTGTATGTTCTTAAGTACCTTATCTCTTGCCTGAATCCCCTCCCAATGGGTTGGCTCAGGGATAATGTGATTGTCTCTGGATGGAAGGTCAGTCACGGTGACCTGCACTTTGTAAGATGGCACTTGATTTGCCTGCTTCTTTCTCCCCTTCCACGGTGCGCCATTGGCGGTAGATCAAAATGCATACTCCTAAGGATGGCAGACAAGGCCCTCTGTGCCTAGCATGTACCACCCCCCACTACATACCCCACACTCCAGCTACCCTCACCAAATTATATTCAGCTTACAACACATACACTGCTATTTAGAATTCTCATGGCTTTGCAAAACATCTTTCCTTTACCTAGAGTTTTCTGTCCAACCCTGTAGCATATGTTCTTTTTGAGCTCCCATTCACCCAGTCATCTTGTCTGTTTTACTTTTATGCGTTCCCTTATTCACCACAGAGAATTGGCCAGGCATTCTTCTGTGATTTCCTCTTGGGCTCGTTGCTTCTACATGGAATTTTTATGCCATTATATGATGACTATTTGTTTGCACATCTGTTCCTTCCAACTAAGCTGAGATCCTTTAAGATACATGTAATCTCACTAGCACCTGTCTCCATTCTCCATTCCTGGTGAATAGGAGGTACTCAATAATTGATTGACAAATAAATGAGCAGTCAATCAATAAACGGTGGATGTTCTGAGAATAGCCCTGTCAGGTGCTAGATCAGCCCTGTTTGATGTTGGAGGTCTAAACCCACAGATATTGCACAAGTCACTTGGATCTGCAGATGACAATAGCTAAGTCATTATAAGGTTATGATGAAGAATATGCATATTCTAGAATGTTTATAATAAATCCAACCAACATTCCCTTTATTGATTATTCTTAATATAATAGCCCAGATCCTTAGACCTGTGAATAGTAAACTAGGATGCTGTTGACCAGTGGTTCTTAAATCTAGCTGCATATTAAAATTACCTGGAATACTGTTGGACTGGGATGGCAGTAAAAGACAGAAAACTGTACTTGAACAACAATTAAAATAAAAGATTAAAAAAAAAACCAGTGAGACACCTCAAGTCCAACCATTTGAATCAGAACATATTGGATGGTAGGGTGGACAGACATGATTTTAAAAAATAAAATAAGTAAAAGAATAAAAACCCAACACCCGAGGTGATTCTAATGTGCATATAAGACCGAGAACTGCTCTGTAGGTCTTCAGAAGCTCTGCCCAGAAGAAAACACTCCAGAGACTTAAGCACGCACAGGAAAATGTGGTTCCTCTCAAAATGAATGTGACCAATGGAAAATTTTCTACTTTACATAGAATGGGAGGGAGAATGGGGCACTCTTTCACACAATGGGAACCAAGCCCATCACTTCCACCAGGGAACCTACAGTGGAAAATCTGACCTGATTTCTCACTGCGACAGTGAGGATCATTGTGGGGAGGCTCCCAGGCCAGTGGCTGTGGAAATGCCAAACCCTCCGATTTCCTCTCGGCCTTTCTTTAGTACAGGAACTGCCTCGTGCACGAGTGTTCTGTGACGGTTCACATGCTAAGGACGGGGAGCTTAAGCAATTTCTTTAAAGTCTTGTTTTGATGAGGGATTATCCATTAGGGGTGTACATCAAAATCATCAGAGAAGAATTTTTAAATAAAAATCTCTGGAGATAAAACCCATGAATTTGTTTGTTCGTTATAAATTCCATGAGTGATTTTCAAGTTTCAATCCTAGTTAAATATAACTACACTTTAAATGAACCAGCATCTGGTAAAAAATCAGTTCCCCGATTTATCAAACTTAAAAGGAAATAAGAAAGATGAGTATCATCTTCTGAATGTACTGAATTCCTGCTTCAGGGAAGTTCATTTCAAAAGGCATTTATTCCTAAATAAACTAAAGAGCATTGCTTGGAGACCAAGTGGCGTACAACTCCATCCAGGACATGAACTGTAAGTGGGCAGTGTTCTGTTAATAATGCCAGCATCTGTTCTGTGTTTTCGACTGGAAAGCAAGTATTTCCCATCTAATTCCACCGATTCACTCTTTGGAGTAGCATAAATGCTATGACAGATTCTCTCCTTCCATGCCAATGGATCGGGTTGGCCATATACAATCACTAAGGTTAATTTATAGAAATATGTAATGAAACTTTTCAAGGGTTGGAGCTTGGGCACATGCAGCTAGCATCACGCCCGTGCCAATGGCCATTTGCCATGCTGTTTGAGGTCTGCATCTGCTGCTGGTTAGCAAGAATTCCATTCACAGCTGTCCAGATGAATCAAATGTCCAATTAGCATTTCTTGCTCAGTGACAGGACTCTGCCCAGAACAAAAATTTGAAAACAGAAAGCACACCAGAACAGGAACTTTTATTCATGTTTTTGCTGAAAACACTGCTCTGAATTCTTAAATGTCTTAGGAGGGAAAACTATAGAACGCTACCAAAGTCTTCTCACAGTGTATTTTCTTCCTAGATGCACTGGAGCTCAAAGAATTGCTCTTCATTATAGGCATACTTTCCTGATGGAAAGCCTTGGTCTGCTCTTCCAAAAGACCACCAGCATCATGAGTTTCCTGCTCACTAGAAATGGGAGACGGTGTGACCTTCCACTAGTAAAACCATCTCTTGTTTCCAGTTCAAACTCCTATGGTGACAGGAAAATGAACTCAGCCTAATCCTCAGATTTCCCTTAGTGGTGGTAACCAGGATTTATTTTGTACTTATATGTCCAAGTATGCTAAGGTACTCAGAATAACTACAATAGAATAGCAGCTCTTAAAGACTCACAGTAGAATGGCCCAAAAACCTATGTCCTCCATTGGTTAAAGGTTTTTGACGGTTTTCAACTTTACACGAAATGAAATCACCAAGGCCTAGCACGATTTAGCCTTTAGCTGTTTCCCCACTTTCAACTTGCGCCCCTCTTCCCTTGACCCATATGCCACAGACAGACTGGCCTAATTTTAGTTCGCTTGCTTAGCAAGCCAACATCTCTCTACCCCAGGGCCTTTGCACATGCTGCTTCTCCTGAATACCTTCCTTCCATCTTTTAGAGTTTTACCTCCTCTGATAGTCTTTCTTTGATCATATCTATGTAGCTCCATACTCCTCCAGTTGTAAAGCATTTCCAGTTCCCTTCTTTGTTTCTTTGTACCACTTAATCACAGTTTGTAATTTATTTTTCATTTGTGTAGATTTTTTTTGCCTTTATTTCCCAGTGAAAGGAAAGCTCCAGAAAAAGCAGAGCTCATGTTAGTATCTCTTTCCACTGCCTAGCACAGTGCCTTCTACTTACTAGCATCTCAATAAATTTCAGATATCTGTAAGAATGAATGAATGAATGTGATTTAATATTTTAATTCACAGTGTAACCTAACCATGCTTTACAATGGGACAGACATCTTTCTTTTTTTTTTCTGTCACTAGTAATGAAACTATTTTATAAAGTCTCCAAATAAGGACCTTTCTGTATAAAGGGGAAGTAAAAATTTTTTAATGGACTTAAATTCCTTAATAACAGCCTCCATTTGTGTAACATGTTATAACTCACAAAGCACTTTCTTGTACTTTTATGTGTATCTTCCCTATACTACAGGGGGGAAAAGTACAGAGTTTCTGTCCTTTCTTAGTTGCTCATATCCCCAAATTTATGAAGGACAAAACTAGGATTCAAACCCAGGTGGACAGGCACTTAATTTACTAGTCTTCCCTCCCCCTGCCCCCTCCCAGCCTCATTATTCTCTCTGTCTTGCAGTCAAGTTACTCCTGCCAAAATCTGGAGATGATTTTTGGAAGAATTTACCCTGAAGGAGAAATATAATTTGATTTAAAATTTGATTGAATGTACAGCTAAATTAACATGCTGGAGAAAATCCATTTTCTAGGAGTGGTTTCAGTATATATTTTCAACAATTACCAAATACAATGCATATGTTAAAAACAAAAGCAAAACCATAAAAAAAAAAACCCTCAAGACAATGGGAGAAGCAAAATAACAGAGACCACTCTCTCTAACCCAATGGGAAGTCCAGTGCTAGCCAGTTAAGAATGGTAACAAGGAGGAGAGTCATCCATATTTTTTTTTCTCTCTGGAGACAGGTGCACACACTTTGCTTAACGGAAGTACCCCCCACAGTCACAATCGCTCCATCCCCTGTCATTTCCCCACGCCAAAGTTAATTTTTACGACAAGCTTCCCTGTGAACGTTGCAGCCCAGATGTTCCCATGGCAGCATGTAGGCTGCAGCTGCAGAAGTCAGCCTCCCCTCCACAGTCACACTGGCATCCGAAGCAGTAATTACAGGAGCAAAATCTAAAGTCAGCCAAGTTTTTTTTTTTTTACCATAATGATTGTAATATTTTTACTTAAATGCATATTATTTTAAAATTATTTATGATGATTTATTATATCTTGTTCAAACAATAAAGATCAACATTAAGAAAGGGAAAGGAAGATAAAAGTGTAAAAGAGGGCGGGGGTGGGCAGAGGAGGGGGAGGCGGAGAGGAGAGGAGAGGAGGGAGAGAGCTATGTTCCAGGATGCCGGTGTCTTGCGTTATTAATGAAAATAAATTTAAAGATTCAATTACTTTTTCAATATTAAGATGCTTTGTAATTGCGGCATTTCTCATTCCCATCAACTTCCAATTCCTTTCTCAGCATGCCTAGGACGTTTGAACACATTCCAGGGAAAAAGTCCAATCAAGATGTAGCTGCTAAGGTCACAGAGAAGGAACTGTTCACAGAAAAGACGGGAGCCCAAGAGAAGCCTCGCGAGGAGACCTGCTCTCTCCGTGTTTGCTTCCCCAGCAGTTTTCCTTTCTCGTGCAGAACTCGGAGCGCAGAGACAAGCTGCAAGGCTGAGCATGGGTGAGCGAGGTTGGCTGCTGTCATCAAACGCAGCTTGCAAACAGTTTCATCTGAGGCGTAGTTCCTAATGTTCAGAGGTCTCATCGTGCTGCAGAGCAGCTAGCGTAAATGGCAAACAAGTCCCCCAAAGGGTGGGATTACGTTTACATTTTCAAATCAAAATGTTTCTTCTGATCTTGTCCTCCATCCTTTAGTATCATTTGTAATAGTGTCAGTAGTTTACCTTTAACTTGATCAATATCATCAAGACACATAGATGTGGACACACACACATACCCACACCCACACGAATGGTGACAGAGTCAACTCAAAAGCCAATTCAAATTATGCCTGTGCCTCAATTCCTCTTCACCATGACTCAAATTGTTGCTTCTCTCTCACCAACTCAGCCTTTTCCACAGTCTGCTCCTGTGGTCCTCCAATCTCAGGAATACCTGATTCACACATAGATGTGTGTACAATTCCTACCTGCAGGCCTCATCTTAGATGTCTGAGAATCCAAGGAAATCTAAATAGGTATTGAATTTACCGACTTAGTGGCTTGCAGTAGGTGCTTATGTATGAATGATAGCATTTACATTTTTTAAGAATCTAGCAAGTCTAACACTGCACATTTTTCTAATCAACATAGAAGTTGAAGTTTGAAGGTGGCTCGCTCAAGGTAACCAAAGCAGTGAGTGGTGAAACCAGCCAGGTGTTCAAACTCCAAATTCCATGCTCTTTTCGTAGCGACCCAGAAAAACTCTCGAGGCTGGGATTGCAGCTATCGCCCGCCATTTAGGCTGAGAGAATGGAATAGGCATTGTTTATATCTGACCAACATCTTACCCCTTGGGGTCCTACTGCTCCCTTCCTCCGTGAGATTCCTTTGGCGATGGAAAGTATTGATTCTTCTCTAATCACGTCCTCTCCTCCTCCAGAGGCTGGGTACATGCTTCAAGGATGTCCAATCCTGGAACTGCATTCCTTCACTAAAGTCAGTGGCCCAAGGGGTGGGCATAAAAGCCAAGCAAGGTCTATCAACACTCATCTTTGGAAAATGATAAATGGAATAGAGGAAAAAGCTTTCTTTTGCCACTGAGTGTGCTAAGCTGGAAAATGTGATTCTGGAGCTGCTGGAAGTTGTACTTCCTGGCTGCAGGAAGGAGCTCCTCTGCTACAGTTGAGAATAAGGCAGAAAGACCAGATGGCATGCTCTTTCACTTCTTTATGCTTTTGCGCATATGGTTCTCCACCTCTAGAACACCTGTTTTGCTTTTCTATTCAAAAAGGAAAATATATAGCTAACTCCTACCTCCTCTCAGCTATTAGCGCCTTAAGGAACCGTGTCCTCTTTCTCCATGTTGCATTAGATTGCTCCTGCACTGCACTCTCATAACATCTATGCTTGCTTACACCTGTAGTTCAAATTATCACAGAGCATTGCAATTACTGCCTCTTGTCTTCCCCACCCCCCACACGATGCTCTCCTTACAGAGAGTGCGTGTGTTATGGTTGTCATTGCATCCACGTCACCTAGGAAAGTAACAGGTACATAATAAATGCTCGTTGTTTGTAGAAAAAAAAATGGATGGTAGTGGATCTTAGTTTGAAAACTGTTTCTCAAACTCCAGCTGTTGAGAATTATCCTCCACAAAGAAATAGAGGAAGAATTATCTGGAAAATTCTGAAATTCCAAATTCTCTGTAATTCTCTTGGTTAAAACTAGAACCGGTGACCATTATGGACAGATATATTGTAGGCACAATGTGAGAAAGGAATCCCAGTCAGTCACATGATTTTAATAGTTTTCTTTGTCTTTGGTTTATAATCAGTTTCTATATAGATGTGATTTTCTTTCTTACTTATTATGATATGATAGTACTTCTTGAAAATGTGATTTGACTTCTCAGTCATTTTTTGGAAAATCTCAGTCAGTATGTCTTTGAATATGCTTCAGCCCCATTTTTTCTTTCCCTGATTTCTAGGACTCCAGCTACATGTGTGCTGGACCTTTTCTCCATGTCCTTCTACCCTCCTGTTTGTGTGTATTTTGGATATTCTCTTCTGCCCTGCCTCCAGTTCACTAACTCTCTCTCCAGCTCTGGCTCACGTGGTGTTAAACCATTCAGCTCTTAATGTCAGTTACCACATTGTTCATTTCCACAGTTTTTATTTGCTTCATTTTATAGGCTCTAGTTTTCTGCTGGAATGCTCCATTTATTCATCTGATTTCTTGAACAGATTAATCATGGTTAACTCAACGTTCATACCCAGTAACTCCACATTCTTGATTATCTGTGGGTCTATTTCTATTTTCTCTTTTTTTAACTTGATTTTTTTCGTTAATCTGTATCTCTTTCCCTGACTCATTATTTTTTTATTGTACTCTAAATATTTTGTATGAAGAATTGCAGAGATAATTCAAGGCTATAAAAGATGTTATGTTCATCAGAAAAGATTTTATTTTGCTTGTATTTTGCTGGGCATTATCTTTGTGAAGGCTGGAGTTAGTTTATTTCTGGATACTTCCACTTCTAAAGTATAGCTCTTCAAGAATTTCAGTGGAAATCCTTGGGCTAGTCCTGCTTGGCAGGCCCTGTATTCAATTTTTGGCAGAGACTCCTCCATATGAATCAAAAGAAATCTCTCATTAGTTTCAGCCTCTCGGCCACCAACTGACACCAATTGGTTTCAACTCTAAAGACTTCATTTGCTCTGAGTTCTTCCCCTTCAAGAACTTGCTGCATTGGTAGCTGTCCAATTCCTTCAAAAAGGTTATACACACAACACAGATATAAACATACATGTAAATGTATACCTCCACCTATATCTATGTCTACATACATATTTATTTCTATTTCAGTAGTTCTTCAATACTTTCAAAGAGACTTTAAAAAAAATGTTGTCCAGCCTTTCTAGTAGTTCTTAACAGGGGGATTCATTTCAAATAAGTTAGTCTACCACTGTCAGAAGTAAAATCTTACAGAAGTATTTGTATGTCAGGCTTGGATTTGACTGGATAAATATTAAACTTTGTTTGGAAAAGTAGATGCTAGGTAATAGCCAAGGAAATGTTTTAAATTATAGAAATTTGTCTTTATACTATATAGTTTTAGCAATAAACCTGTATAATGCTGAGATAAGAATAGAACAATAGATCCATATAACAAAAAAATAAAGAAATGTTGGTTATACTATATAGTTATTACATACTATATATAAAAAGGCATTTCACCTCATATAAAATAAATTTCAGATGAATTAAAGATCTAAAGATTCAAGTAACCACAATATTGGAGTAGAGAAATTCTTCCCAGGTGAGACACAAAGTAAAAAACAAATAATAGATGAGAAAGATACACACACACACACACACACACACACACACAGAGTCATTTAATTTATATACATATATACATATGAGTGCGTATATAGAGACAGACAGACAGAATGACAGATAGAAAGAGACGGGGGGGGAGACAGAGATAGAAACAGGGAAACAGAGAAAGAACTCTAGCACAGATCAATAAAAAGATAAAAAGACAAACTGTCCAATAGAAAAGTGGCCAAGGTGAATAGGCAATTTACATTAAAAGGAAACTTTAAAAACCTATTTGAAGGAGCCCAACCTTACTGCACTAAAAAACCTTGAAAACAAAATAACAATAAGAGAGTTTTTTAATATTTCAAATTTAAAAAATTTATATACATTCTTGACAAAGGTGTAAAGAGATAGGAACTCCTGTCTACCGTTAGTGGGAAGATAAATTGCTGCAAATTTTATGGAGGGCAACTTGTCGATATTTATCAAACTCTAAAATATGCATGTCACTTATACAACCCACTTGTACAGAAATATTGGCAAAAAAGAAAGAAACATTGGCACTTGGGTAAAAAGAAATATACTGAAGCATGATTTCTAACTGTAAAATTAGAAGCTGTCCAATGTCCCTTCTGTAAAGGAAAGGTTAATTAGATGGTTGTGCACACAGTAAATAGCCTATAATGATCTATTTAAACATACAAGGCAGTTCTACACTTACTTTCATAGACTGTATATTGATTAGTGAGAAAAGCTAGTTAAAAAAATTTTAAGCTGTGATGTCATACATATTATTTGTATGTGTCTGTGTAAGTGGCTTAAATGAGTTGAACTCAGTAACCAACAAAAAGTAGCTGTGTAATTATTTCCACGTTCCCCCCTTCCCAGTCGTATGACACTCCAAAGGCAGGCCCCACGGCCCTTTTCTGATCACTTGCAGACAGGAAAAACACAGCCAGTCCAGATCAGAACTTCAGTTTGACCTCCAGCTTAAAACTTCTCTCTCCTGCCCAGCACAGGCCTGTGTAGTATAGAATCAACAGTGGGGTGGAGGGAAATACCAATTCTTTCACACTTTCTTCCTCTCCTTCCACTTTTGACCGACAGGGTCAAGTCATGGAAAAGGAGGTTTTAAAGAAAGAAGAACCAAATCTGAGCACTGCTGTGAAATCTGGGTGTCCGGTCAATGACCTCCATCACAGCGGGCATCCAAATTCTAGTTCTGTCGTGGATGCATGCCTGTGAGTCCTTTGGGAATCCTCAGTAGAAGCTTCAAAATGACAGAAGGGACTCATTTGTCCTCCTGCAACTTCCCAAAGTAGTTCACCCTGCAGTGCATTACTTCTGGGGTCCCTGCACCCTAACAGACCACCCTTTGGGGCAGGCTCTCCTCAGCAGCAGTCAAGGTCAATGATACTCTATGTGCTTAGCTCACACAGTCTCTCCCACCACGTACGACCTGCCAAACTTCAGACACTCACGGAACACTGCCATCCCAGACAGTCCCTTGTCTTCAGGCTTTTCCTGGAGGAAGGTGGTCACCCATCACTGTACACACACATCCCCACTCCCGCAGACACCCCTCATGTTCTCCTTAGAACCCTCCGGCCCCACTTGATGTCAGCACCCTTGCCAATCAATGCCCATCCCAGCAGACATTCAGCTGGGGGATGGACCTCTGTTTCCTTTCTCACAGGCATGAGCCATTCATGTAAGGACCCCTCTTACAGGGTCTGAAATAGAGGAGGAGAAAAGCCAGATAGCTCTCTCCCCTGCTGCAAATTCCTTCCAAAAAATTGTATTCCATGTTAATTTCTAGCTGCATTACAGCAGCTGTTAGTGGTGATGTCACTGGTCTCATTTTGCTTTGTTTTAGTAAATCCTGTGTGAGTTTGTATCATGCGTCTCTTTAGAATAAGGGTAGCTTATCATCTATTATCATCAGTTTTTGTGCCTTAGCTGCAAATCCAAAACAATAGGAAATACCCACTCTGGCACCCTGTCACGTTTACTCCACACACACTCTCCAATGCACACAGGTATACACGTATATATTCACATGTATTTATCAGTGCCTACAACCTGGGAATGCTGACCACCCCTGCAGTGGAATCAGACAGCAGGGTGAGGGCTGACTTTGACTTTCATTCTATATTTCTGTATTATTGAATGTGCTTACAATACATGCAGTTCTTTTATAATTAAGAAAACAATAAAATAGTAATGATAATAATAATAAAATATTGATAATATCTAGCATTTTTAAGTTTCAAAGTGCCGGGCTCTGCCCTAGATGCTTTATGAACATTATCTGTTTCACTCCTCTCACCAGCCCCATGAGGAGGCCATTTTAATAGGAAGTGATACAGAAATTGAGATTCTTTGAGGCCAACTTGGCCAAAGTTCCAAACCGTGCTAGGCAAAGAAACCAGTGTAGTCTGCCTCCAGAAATCCGTGACAATTCTTATGTGTCCTAATCCACTGTAGCACATAGCAGAGCAACAGGGAGTGAAACACTCAGTGTTGGTTGACTTGTCTACAGGCCGAGATCTGTTTCTTTGCTTCTGCGCCACCCGGCACACTGTGCTGTGTGCTGTGGATGCACACGAGATGCTCAGTACGTGCTTGCTGAATGCACTGAGAGGTCCTATGATTTATCCTTCAAACCAAGACCCTCCTGGTAGGGAATGTGTTATTCATAGTTACACAGGTACAACATGTGGAAATGAGCACTATTCTGTGGCGGGGGAGGCTGTACAGTCACCCTGTTGGTGGAAGGAAGAGAGGGAAGGAGAGAGGAAGGGAGGAAGGAAGGAAGGAAGGAAGGAGGGGGGGGCTCCACCCGCAGGGCCCCCCTGGTCCCCACGGATGAGAATAAATCTACCAAGACATGTTCTGCTTGGAGAGGAAAGGTGGCTAGTCTCAAAGGAGAAGGGCCTAGAGCCTTTTCCTCAATGGGCTTTTATTGAGTTCACTTTGCACAGGAATACAGGCAAAGCTCATCAATCATTGTCAAGCAGTAAGGATCAAACAATAGATAACATACAAAGAACTCTGAGGGCCTATTTTGAGTCAGAGTCAGATAGGTAAAGGGCCATAAAACTTTGGGGAACAATGTCACTTCCTACTTGGACCCTTATCATTTAATCCAGAGCATTCTAAACTGAGTAGGTTTCACAGGATTTTACATATTCTTTCTTAGGTCTGATTGCCCTAGGGAACCAGCCCTTTCCAGCACAGGGCGACACCCACCACCAGCATTGTTTCAGGCTTAAGTCAGACAGGGGAAGTAAGGCAGCCAAGAGATTAGGAGAATTCTTGCAGGCAGAATGAGGACTCGGGCTATGTGAAAGCCAAGGGGTGAGGGTCCATCACCCCCTTTTGCTATAGCCCCCCAAATTCTTCCCTAGGGCCTCCCTGTGATGGTGCCTGTCTTAGGTC
>PVKM010034659.1:0-15483 GCA_004027735.1 Carollia perspicillata
CTTTGAAGGCAACCACGAGGCTGATGTGGCTCCTGGTGAAAATGAGTTTGACACTATTCTAGAAGGAAGGAAATAAATATTACTCCCCTTCATTCACACATTCTAACACAAACTGTGACCTTTGCTGACATTCATTCAATGAAAGGGATAATTTAAGAGATGTGTTAATTAAGCTTTAATTTAGTGGGCAATTATTGGCCACACCTATGTAGGAAATTGTTGAGAAAATAGAAATGTTCTGCACTGAGTTAACTAGCTATAGGATTCTGATTTATGATTTTTAAACTTCTGGAAGCTACGTAGTATTCTCTGTGAATTCTATTATTTTCTGTGCAAGTCTCTCTATGATCTTAGTTCCCTGTTTGGAAATCAAAATATATTGTATTGCATACACAAAGTGAAAATTAAGAAGGAAAAAGAGTTATGTTAATCTTACCTTTGTTTTTCTCCAGTATTTGCTGTTGTAACTCATACTGATACCAATTGATACATATTTTATAATTATAGTTTAATTATTATAAATGAACAATATATTCCTGTATATTCTAATAAAAATCTTAAACCTGATACAAAGTAGTCATTTTCTTAGTAGTAACAACTTACTTAGCACACAGAGTGTTATGCAGTAATTGTGGAGTTTTTTCTTTGTTTACATATAAATTAATATAAAAATTTTGTTACTTGAGGACTTTGAACCAGTGTCGCTTTTTCAAGAACTTTCCCCTTATGTTAAATGAAAACATCATCTCTCCTATTACTTTCCTGTTCTCTGTTTTCTATCGGATGAATAAGCCCACCCTTTTTCAAATATGATTACCCTTCTCTTCAGTTGCACTATTCCATGGAATTGATCACCTTATCAAGTACAGCAGCTCAATGATGGCCTTCCTTAAATAGGAACATGAAGGTCAACTTGAAACTTCCTTCTCCACAGGGACCAAGAGAGGTATGCAATGACATTATCGTCTAAATTCTGATTGTCTCTAACCAAGCGGAAGGTGTTTTTACAAATAAATCTAAGTTTATAACAGATGGCTTAGCAGAAGTAGAGAGGGAATCAATGAGAAATCTGAAAACAACTATAAGCCAATGAATATTAACAGCTTAATATTAAAAGGACCACATGATTTCATAGCAACTGTGTATATTATTCAGAACTCTTATTTTTAATAAAGAAAGGATATATTAGTCATATGTTATGCAATTTTTTTCTTTCAGTAGGTGGTTATCTTCAACATCAGTTTTTATAGAATTGTAAACTATAGCAAATTACCGATATGACTATAAATAAATTACATGATTATCTCTGCATATTTCCTAAGCTCTGTGAATATATAATTTTTTGCTTTTATAACTATCAGAATGCCAAGAGTTTTCAGCTCTACTACCTGCAATAAAATTTGTGTAAAATAATATTTATAATTCTCCAGATGGCAGAATAGAGAAGTCTTTTACTTGTGCTTATAAATGTTTTTATGTCCTCTGATGGTTTCTTTAAAAACAAGTTGAATTTTTCTCTTCTTATTTAAATTTTATTGCCAGTGAATTGCTTAATGATAGAAAAATCTCCCCTGAAAGTGAAGTAGAATTAAATTATTTTTTATCTTATTTTAACTTGTAGGTTGGAGTTCTTTTGTCAAATCTGTGAAGACAGTTCTAGACAGTTTTTTTTTTTTTTCATATTCTCTCCTGGGTCTAGAAGTCTGTTTTGTATAATAACTTACTTTAGTGAAACTTGACTCTGTCTCTGAAATGTCTATGACATTGTAACTTCAAAATAAAATATAGGTACTGTAACTCTGGCTATGGAACAGTTAAAGATCGGCCAGATTCTCAACAATGCAGCCGGAGTATCACATTTCAAATATAACATCATGGTTATATTTTGCCCTAATCTCAAAAATCCACTGAAAGGTGATCATCTTCACATTGTCACACAGCCTTCACACAAAGATTCCTCAGGGAACCTTATTGAAAGCCATTGGTCTAAGCACAAAGTGGCCTGCCCTCTCCTCTGAGGTGTCACCACCCAGTCTCCTTCACTCTCGGTCTTCACTCACTTTTGGTATTTCTGCCCTCCTCATTTTTCAAGGATCCAAACTTGCATGTTAAGATTGCCTTTTTCAATTATTTAAACATAAAGCTTTACTTTTTAATCCTTCTTGGAAGACCGATGGACTCATCTAAAGGATCTAGGTGATCTAAAGAACAAAACCAGTGCATTACAACCCTGGCGGGTGGCTCATTTGGTTGGAGTATCCTCCCATAGACGAGGAGGTCACTGGTTCTATTTTTGGTCAGGACTCATACCCCGGTTGCAGGTTTGATCCCTGATTGGGGCACATGCTGATGTTTCTCTCTCACTTTGATGACTCTCTCTCTCTCTGTCTCTGTCTCTGTCTCTGTCTCTCTCTCAGCAATGAAAAAAAAAGTCCTCAGGTGAGGATAAAAAATCAACAACGCAATATGAAAGCAGTTCTCTTTCATATGTTTTCTGTTCCAGATCTGAAAAAGTAAAAAAAAAAAAAAGTAAATAAGGAAAGAAACAGACAAAAGATATTTACCTTTTATTAACTGTACTGAGGATGTCTGAATTAATACTTTTATGAATTATGTACCTTTGATCCACACATAATTAATGAGAAGAGACTTGGTGAGATGTTGTGGTGACACCTGCTGATTGCAAATTTTTTCTCTTTGAAAATTTCTTTACAAAATGGTCCCTGTCTTGTAAGTTATTAACAACTTTGAACTTGAACAAATTCCTATTTAAAGTCTTTGTTAACATCGATAAAACTAAGACACATTGTATATGAGGATTTAAACTACATCAAGTTTTTGCTAAAGTGGTCGACTCATGAATGAGAAGAAAGATGGCATTTTTGCTAAAGATAAAAATGTTTAATATTTTGAAAGAGTGCAAGATTTATTAGAAAAAATTGTTGTTTATAATGTCTATTTCTCTTTATACCTTAGATAAAGATTATGATATGACATGCATGAGTGAAGGAGGAATGATGAAGAAGCTAAACACAAAATTTTGCCAGAATCTCCAGATAAAATCTAGATGGGCATCCTTTATGCAACTGAAAACACTCAGAGGCCTCTGGGTAATAAAGCTAGTTAGTTCCAGAAGCAAGTCAAAAACCTAGGAACCCAGACAACTTGGCCCTGCTTTTCATTTGATGTAGATAAAATAAAGTAGTCAAAGAAACAGCTCCCCTAATTCAACAGTTAAAAACTAACAGGTTAAAACATTTTTTAAGACTTTCAGTCCAAAAAACAGAGTGAAAGCCATTGAAGGTTTTGGAAAATAAGATAAATTTTTGGTGAGGAAACAAATAGATTGAACGGGGATTAATCTTCCAAAAATACAGTAAATACATAAATATCTAATATTTACTGCATTGACTCTGTACTTTTCTTTTTGCTAAAAACTTGAATTTTTTTGCTTGATGTGTGTTTTATTTTAGGACTTCTAACAAGTATATAATGTGATATATTTCTTTACATATGCAAATCTAGAATCAATAAACAAAGCTATTCCACATATTTTCTCAGAGTTGATGACTGAGTCACAATTCTACCTCGGAATTATAAGATGCACCAATTTGTTCATTGGATTTTAAAAGCTACAAGAATCATTGCAATGGTAGAATATGTAAAAAATGATATACAAGTCAATATCCCAGATATAATTTTAAATGGGAAATGAAAAGTAGATCAAAATCCATTTTTAAAGATCATTCCCATCAGTAGAAGGATGGCTAAAAAAACTTTGGTACATTTATTTATGTTTAATTTATTTTTAACCCTCACAAGAGAATATATTTATTGATGTAAGATACAGAGCAAGAAAGGGAAGGAGGGAGAGAAGTGGGAGAGAGAGAAAGGAACATCAACATCCATTTGTGCCTTGACAGGAGATCCAACCCGTAACCTAGGTATGTGCCCTGACCAGCAAGCAAAGCTGAAATCTTTTGGTGTCTAGGAGGAGACTTTAATTAACATAGCCACCCGGCCAGGGCAAAAAGGCTGTGGTAAATTTACGCAATGGAATACTATTCAGTTGTAAAAAAAAGAAAGAATTCTTACCTCTTGCGATAGCATGGATAGATCTGGAGAGCATTATGCTACGTGAAATAAGCCAGGCAGCAAAAGAAAAATACCACATGATCTCATATATGTAGAATCTAATGAACAGATTAAGCTAAAAAGTATTTTTAAAAATCATTAAAAAAGATAGGAGACTCTTCTAAGTCTATATTCTCTATATTATTCTCTATATTATTTCAATTTATTCTAAATATAAACCTGTTTTAAATATTAATACATTTAAGTGAAGAAAATAATACTTGGATTAATGTGAGTTACACAGATTTATATATCTAATTACAACAAAAATAAGAAATAATATTAATCTATGAATACTAGTTTAATGATTTTCAAATAAAACTATATATGATTACATGTCCAAAATTTAGTAGATCTTAAACAATTAGGTATCAGATAAAATAAATTATTTTTATCAGTAACTTCTTTAAAACCGAGTAATTTTTTTAAAGTGACCTAATCAATTATTTGAACTCTTTTGGAATTCAGCTATAGATTTATTTAAATTCATTTATTTCATTTTTTTCTGAAACACAGAGAATAAGTGATATAATAATCCACCATAAGTTACTATTATAAATCTAAAAGTTAATTTGTTTCACTTTCTAGAATTATATCTTTACAGAGTTTATTTCATTTACTTCAAAAGCTCACACCAAACATATGTATGCTATTATTCTTTTAAATTTCTATCTGCAGTGCTAAAATGAGGAAAACTGGGCAATGAGAGATCTGTTTTAGGTGAACACAGAATACTTCTTATGTGACCTTGCTAAAGAATTACTCTTATTATTCCAGATGCTTGATATTTTCAATTTTTGTAATTAGCATATATTGATATATTTAAGCATTTATTTTGTGGTCATCCATGAAGCTGAGGTAGATCTCCTCCAAATTAGTAAGTTAAATGTCAATTCATACCAAAATAATTTGTAATGAAGTTTATACTGACACAGGGAAACCTGAGGAAAGTAGAGCAGGCACGAATATGCCCAGAATGGTTTGAGCAAAGTAGAGATATTGATTTCAGCTAAAGAATGCACCTGGGGCAGAGTTTCCACTAGTGGATTTTCCTTCAGAGCCAAAGAAAGAAGCCCATGGCTTTCTTGTTAGCTTGCTGAGATGTAACAAAGAATCCTTGTCTCAATTCCTTACTCTTATTATTCCTACTTCTACCCTCTCAAAATCATTTTTCTTTCAGTTATACAGCTCATATTCATTTTCCCTTTCTTATAATGTTCTTAATCTCTTTATTTCTTTATTAATATTGGCTCATTTGATGTTGATAGTGTGGTTGTGGATGCGGGTAGTTTTTGTGGATTTGTTTCCTAGGCTGCTTGGTTTTGTTCTTGCAGCACCTGTACAACAGCACAACATGTGGTGGGTGGCGTGACTCTCAGTTAGCTAGCCCGAGGGAAAGACCCACCAAAGAATAATCCATAAACAACCAAAACCCAGTTAAAACCAGAGAGCTCACATAAATGGCAAAAAGGGTATCTTAAAAGCATCATGACCAGGAAATCAAGGAGACCGTACCACTGAATACCACAGGTCTCCTACCACAGAAAGTCACGCTGCAAAGACAGGGAATCAAAGCAGTTCAATCTAAGAAGTAGAAACAAACAAGAAGAATAACTTAAAATGGGGAGACAAAAAATAACACCCAATAAAAAAGAAAAGATATTCCCAGAAAGAATGCTGAAAGAAATACAGGCAAGCAAACTATCAGACACTGAGTTCAGAATAATGGTTATAAGGATGCTCTATGAGTTCAGTGAGAACTACAAAGAACTCCAGGAAAGCTACAAAGAACCTACTGCAAACTATGCCAGCATGAAAAAGGACATAGAAACTATCAAAAAGAGCCAGGAGGACATAAAGAATAAAATATCTGAAATGGAGAATACAGAGCAAATTAAAAGCAGCCTGGATAAAGCAGAGGATCAAAACAGTGAGCTGGAGGACAAGGCAGAAAAAAATTCCCAGACAGAGAAACAAATTGAAAAAGACTCAAAGAGAAAGAAGAGGGCGTAAGGGAGATGCAGAACAAAATGAAATGTAATAATATCCATATACTAGGGATACCAGAAGGAGAAGAAGAGGAGCAAGGGATAGAAAACCTGTTTGAAAAATTAATGACAGGAAACTTCCCTAAGTTGATGAGAGAAAAAGTCATGCAAGTCCAGAAGTACAGAGAGTCCCAATCAAGATGAACCCAAAGAGGCCCACTCCAAGACACATCATAATTAAAATGACAAAATTAAAAGACAAAGACAGACTCTTAAAGGCAGCAAGGGAGCAATAACTAATAATACACAAGGGAGCTCCGATGAGGTGATCAGGTGATTACTCAACAGAAACACTACAAGCCAGAAGGGAATGGCAAGAAATATTCCAAGTAATGAAAAGGAAAGGTCTGAAACCAAGACTACTCTACCAGCAAGGATCTCATTTCAAGTGGAAGTCAGAACAAGGAGTTTCCCAGGCAAAAAAAAAAAAAAAGAAAGAAAGAAAAGAAAAGAAAAAAAAGAAAAGGCTGAAAGAATACATCTCCACCAAACCAGCTTTGCAAGAGATGTTAAAGGGAGTGCTTTAAGAAAATGAAGGAAAGGAGATAAAGAAAGAGGGAGGGGGCACAAGTACGAAGGAAAAAATCACAATGAATAAGTATCTATCAATAATAACCTAAAATGTAAATGAATTAAATGTTCCAATAAAAAGACATAGGGTTGTTGAATGGATAAAAATCATGACCCACATATATTCTGTCTACAAGAGACCCAACTCAGAACAAAAGATCTACACAGACTGAAAGTGAAGAGATGGAACAAAATTTCCTAAGCAAGCAGATATAGAAAAAGAGCTGGGGTAGCAATACTTATATCAGAAAAAAATAAATTGCAAAACAAAGCCATAAAAAGAGACAAAGAAGGACAATACATAATACTTAAGGGAATAATCAGTTAAGAAGATATAACCCTTGTAAACATATATGCACCCAACATGGAGCACCAAAATATATAAGAAAAATCTTGGAAGACTTCAAGAAAGATATCAGCAGCAAGACATTCATGGTAGAGGATTTTAACACCCATTGTCAACAATGGATTGATCTTCCAAACAAAGAATCAACAAGGATATTGTGGCACTGAACAACACTCTAGATCAAATACATTTAATTGATTTATACAGAACCTTCACAACAAAAGAAGCAAAATATACCTTATTTTTCAGACTATAGGACACACTTTTCCTCCCTCAAATTTGGGAGGAAAAGTGAGATACGTCTTATAGTCTACATATAACTTACCTGGCTTGCTGTGGGGGTGGGGCATGGTGGTGGAGCAGGGTCACAGGAGGTAGGAGCCTCCTATTTTTTTCCCTACTCTAAAATCTAGGTGTGTCTTATAGTCCAAAAAATTTGGTACATTCTTTCTAAATGTACATAGAACATTTTCAAGGATAGACCAAAGAGTAGGACTCCAAACAAGCCTCAACAAATTCAAGAAATTTAAAATCATATCAAGCATATTGTCAGATCACAACAGCTTTAAACCAGGAACAAATGTCAAGGAAAAAAACACAAAAACATTTCAATTCATGGAGACTGAATAACATGCTATTAAATAATGAATTCATTAACAATGAGATCAAGAAAGAAATAAAAAAAGTTACTGGAAACAAATGAAAATGAACACAAAACAGTTAAAAACCTATGGGACACAGCAAGGGCAGTTCTGAGAGGGAAGTTTATTGCAACAAAGGCATACCTAAAAAAGATAGAAACATTTCAAATAAACAATCTAACCCTATATCTACCAGAACTGGAGAAACAACAACAAACAAAGTCCAGAGTGAGTAGAAGTAAGGAAATAACCAAGATCAGAGCAGAATTAAATGACATAGAGACTAAAGGAACAATTCAAAGGATCAATAAATCCAGGAGCTTGTATTTTGAAAAGATAAAAAAAGTCAACAAGCCTTTAAACAGACTTGTCAAGAAAAAGAGAAGACTTGAAAAAAAAGTGAAAAAATATAGCTGATACTACAGGAATGCAAAGGATTATAAGAAATTACTATAAACAACTATATGCTAAGAAATTTGAAAACCTGTGCAAACAGACAAGTTTCTAGAAACACACAGTCTTTCAAAACTGAATCAAGAAGAAGCAGAAAGTTAGAATAGACCCATAACAACTAGTGAAATTGCAGCAGTGATAAAAAATCTCCTGGCACACAAAAGCCCTCAAATGGATGGATTCACAGGAGAATTTTACCAAACATTTAAGGAAGAGCTAACCCCTATCCTTCTCAAACTATTCCAAAAATTAAACAAGAAGAAAGACTCCCAAACTCTTTTTGTGAGGCCAGTATTACCCTCATTCCAAAACCAGGTAAAGACACAACAAAGAAGGAAAACTACAGGCCAATATGGCTGATGAACATAGATGCTTAAATTCTTAACAAAATATTGCAAACCAAATGCAGCAATACATTAAAATGATCATACACCATGATCAAGTGAGATTCATCCCAGGAATGCAAGGATGGTATAATATTTTCTAAAATCAATGAACATAATATACCACATAAACAACAAAAAAAGACAAAAGTCACATGGTCATATCAATAGGTGTGGGAAAAGTATTTGATAAGGTACAGCACCCATTTGTGACAAAAACACTCAGCAAAGTTGGAATAAGGAGAGCATATCACAACATAGTAAAGGCCATATATAAGAAACCTACTGTCAATGTCATACTCAATGGGTAAAATATAAAAGTTTTCCAAGTAAGAGCAGGAACAACTTTTACCACTTTTATTCAACACAGTATTGGAAGTTCCAGCCACACCAATCAGACAAGGGGAAAAAAAGGCATCCAAATTGGAAAGGAGAAAGTAAAACTTTCATTGTTCATAGGTGACATGGTAGTGTACACATGAAACCCTACAGGATCTACCAAAAATCTACTGAACTTAGCCAATTTGCAAAAGAGCAGGATACATAGTCAATATTCAGCAATTGAAGCCATTTTTGTACACCAACAATGAAATATTAGAAATAGAAATTGGGGAAAATATCCAATTTACTAGAGCAACAAGAAAAATAAAGTACCTAGGAATAAACTTGACTAAGGAGGGGAAAGACCTGTATTCAGAAAACTACAGAACACTGAAGAAAGACAAAGACCAAGTCAGTAGATTCAAGGGTAGGGGGGTGGGGATGGGTGGGGCAGGGGGCATGGCGGGGTGAAAATGGAGACAACTGTACTTGAACAACAATAAAAAATAGTATAAATATAGGGGTAGAAAACAACAACAAAAAGTTATTTTCAATACTTTTCTAAAAATTTCTATATTTTTTAGCTATTGATTCAAAGGATGTAAGCCAGTATTTCTCAACTATTTTTCATTATTATTTACCCAAGGGGGTCTTTTTAGATATTTTTCCTAAAAAAAGAAATTAAAGATGATACAAATAAATGAAATCATATACCATGTAGATTTAGAACAAATATTAAAAAATATATATGGAACCAAAAATGACCCCAAATAGCTTCAATAATAGATAAAAATCTACAAAATAGGAGGGATCACAATACCTGATATCAAACTATACTACAGTACCACTGTAATCAAAACAGTATGATACTGGTAGGAGAACAGACACTAGACCAATAGAACAGAATAGGGAGCCCAGAAGTAAACCCATGTCTCTATGGTTAATTGATATTCAACAAATGGGGCAGAAGTGTAAAATGGAGTAAAAATAACCTCTTCAACAAGTGGCATTGAGAGAACTGGAATGGTGCACGCATAAGAATGCAACTAAACCACCAACTTACACCATATACCTGAATAAACTCAAAATGGATAACAGACTTTAACATAAGCTGTGACACTATAAAAGCATTAAAGGAAAACATAGGCAGTAAAATTTCAGATATCCCATGCAACAATATTTTCACCAGTATATCCTCTCAGGCAAGGGAAATAAAAGAAAGAATAACAGATGAGACTATGTCAAAATAAAAAGCTTCTGCACAGCTAAAGAAAATATCAAAAATGAAAAGGGAATAAACTGTATGGGAAAACATATTTGCCAATGATACCTGAGGCAAGGGTTTGATCTCCAAAATATATAAAGAACTCATATGACTCAAAAACAGGAAGACAAACAATCCAATAAAAAATTAGGCAAAGGATCTGAACAGACACTTCTTCAAGGGGGACATACAGAGGGCCCATAGACATTTGAAAAGATTCTCAACATCACTAGCCATCAGAAAGATACAAATTAAAACCATATTGAATTAACATCTCACCCATCAAAATGGCCATCATTAACAAATCAACAAACAACAAGTGCTGGAGAGCATGTGGAGTAAAGGAACCTTAGTTCACTGTTGGTATGAATGCAGACTGGTGCAGCTACTATGGAGAACAGTATGGAATTTTCTCAAAAAACTAAAAATGGAGCTTCCTTTTTATCCAGTGAATCCACTGTTGGGATTATTCCCTAAGAATCCTGAAACACCAGTTCCAACTCCCTATGCACCCCTATGTTCGTAGCAGCATTATTTACAATAGCCAAGTGCTGGAAATAGCCTAAGTGCTCATCAGTAAATGAGTGGATCAGAAAAAATGTGGTACATTTACACAATGGAAGACTACACAGCAGAAAGAAAGAAGAAACTCCTACCTTTCACAACAGCATGGATAGAACTGGAGAATATTATGCTAAGTGAAATAAACCAGGTGGTGAAAGAAAATACCGAATGACCTCACTATAAGGGGAACATAATAACAAAACAAACAAATGAGCAAAATAGAACCAAAGGCATGGAAATAAGGAACAGACTGACAAGGACCAGAGCAGGGAGGTAGATATGGAGGGAGAGAAGGGGAAGGGCCTGGCCAAGGAACAGGTATAAATGACGCACGGCATGGACTACAGGGTTGGGAGTGACTGTGGAAATGGGGTGTGGGCAGGGTGGGGGAGAGAAACAGGGAAAAATTAATACAACTGTAATAGAACAACAATTAAAAATAAAATAAATAAAATCTTTTAAGGTATATATATAAATAGTTATCTTTTAGAATTGAGACATAGCAAACATTTGTCTAACTTATAAATAAGAAAAAATACTATGTCTACCTTAATATCAAATATCTTTGGATTTACTTCTATATTAGAAGTGGTACTTTGATTAGTATTCAAATTAAACTCTAAATAAGTGTTCCTTCAAAGAGTTCCTTTTATTTTGACCTGTCATACTCATATACCCTCCTAGATTCATTTTAGATAATTCTAGGATGGGACTTCATTCTGATGTATGGTAAAATATAAAAGACCATTTATTTCTTATCCATTAATAATATAGATAGAATAATTTGGGGGTTTTAAGTACCAATACTATGTATAAATTATAGAAATACAAAATGGCTGATACATAGTAGCTGGAAAATAAATGTAACCATATATATTTACAAGAGGTCTGAAAATGCCAGCAATAATAAGTAGATTCCAACGTCAACTTATATAAAAATAGAACAACTCCATGCAGCATGTAAAAAATAAAAAGATCAGGAAATTGACTAAAGCGCCATGCAATTTCAGGATAAAGGCAAACATAGGAATTATTTCTGCTTTCACCTTTCTTTAAAATTTTAGATGGAGCTAAAGTAGGTTGGCAGCTGAAATATCCCAATCAATCTGTTTATAAAAATTGATTGTCTCTATCTAAATGTGCTTTTAGTATAGACCTTCCTTTTCCAAATAAGAGTATTGCTGTAAGTTTAGACAGACTGATTTAGGGTGTCACGATCACTTTTATTTTCTCCCTTTTCTTCACTCAACAGTTATTCAGGCTAGTTTCTCCATTTCTTGCCGTTACTTACCTCAGCCTAATCAGTGAGTCATTTGCATCTCCACTGACTTGTGTGGGTGTCCAGTGTTTATGTCTACTGACTTTCTTTTTTCCGTGTGTTCTCACACAGTGTTCTCTATCCGCAAATGCAAAGCATTCCATTTTTACTTCCTCTGAATATATTTCATTTATTCTAATCTTTCTGTAAGTTGAGGAGGATAGGTTGTGTTTGTGATTTGCTCCCACTTGGTGCCCACATAGTAAAGAACATGGTTCACTGAACAGACTAAAAAAATGCATTGAATTAAAAAAAAATCAAATATGCCTTATCAAATATGCAAAAACCCATCAATAACGATCTTCAAATATTTTATTATGCAGTGTCATTGGAAAATTAGTTTTAAATACACACCAATTATTTTATAGCTAGATAAAGAGTGAGCTAGCTTGATTCTTCTGATACTTCTGATTCTTCTGATATATAGTTATTTAATCATAGTTATTTAAAATTTGAATACAATACAGTTTGTGAACATGAAGTATTTCAGTGGCATAATAATTTAAATTTGTTTTTTGTGAACTAATATGATAACACTTATAGAATTGCTTTCTGCAGGTGGAAAACAGAGTTAAACCTGAGGCAAAACCAAAATGTTCTTTCCATTCATCCTCTATCCTTATTATTTTAGTGGCAATTATTTAACTATTAGGGAATAGTTTCTATTGTATACCAAAAGCGAACCCTTTATGCTTTTCTTCAGATGAGAATCTAGAACTCTATAGAAAATCATTTAAATACATGAAAAGGCATATAATATTAAATGTGTAATAAAATTTGCATGTAAGTATATGTGAATATCAGATTACACTATTTTTTTTTCAAAGCAATTATTACTTTACTATTTTAGGTGATGGTATTTTTACAAATATATTTTTACAAAAGTTACATTTTGAAGGGTTTTAAAGTCTTGGCCACTCCCACTATATGCTATTCTTGCAAAATATTAAAATGTAGCATAGTATTTTTCAGACAAGCAATAATTATATGGGCTTTATAAAGTGTTCTTTTTAATTAGGGAAATCAATTTATGCCACACAAGATCAAAGGATAGCTTATTAAATGTATACACATGGTATGTACATGTTTTCAGGTTGTAAATAATTTATTTTTAAAGCCCTGTTTGAGATATTTTGATATTCCATGTAAATCTTTTAGAATCCCAGCTTCCTGGAGCCATTGTGAAAGTATACAAATAGAGAGTCTAAAGTATAAATATATATTTTTCTATTTCTTGGTTAAAGTTTATGTCATAATTAAAACAAAATTTAAATAAAAATCTCAAGAAGTCCTAATGATATATAGAAACTGAAAATGCTTTATTTCCATTTTTCCTGTTTATTTAATGTGTATGGAATGTATTTTCAAAGTTAAAAAGGAAAATGTATAATTTTAGCTTGGAATTACATGCACTAAGTTTAAAACTGTTCTACTGGACAGTAATATTTTGTTATTTTTATGGAAAAATGTCAGTTCAATTTTTGACAATAATGTAGTTTCAAATCCTTGTACATTGTTTTCAAGAACCTGAAAAATAAGGTTATATAAATAACTTTTGCTTCTGCCTGCTATTCTTTTTAAAATTGTGGTTGAGTGTAAGATGTGATAATAGGTTTTTACTGACTAGATAATTTTTACAATGGTACATTAATATTACTGGATCAGAGAAATTGAGTTGAATACACTGTATTTTATCTGTATTTTGTCTCTCCCCAGATAATTATTTAACTTTTCTCTTTTTAATTTTTGCAAATGTAGTATTAATAAATTTAGTGCAAATGTAAAGGACAAATATTACCTATCCCAACACTCACAACATGTTTTGAATGTTTTGCTTGTTTTATACATCTAAAATCATTTCTCATTCGGCATTTTTTTTCATCTTGACTCAGTTGAAAATGCACCTGTGCTGCTCTGTCTGAAGATTTCTCAGTTTTCACTATGAGGTCTATGCTTTGAATATTTTGACCACCAATGAAAAAAGGAGTTTATAATTGATATTGGTCCTCCTTTAGGGAATTAATCCAAGAAGCAGAAGTTTGAGCTCAGCCTTGGGAAAAAATTAATTCACTTTTATCCATCTTAACCTTTAACACAAAGTAAATTACAGTGGCTAATGGCATATTTCAATTGTCTAGCTTCATATTTGTTGTCTTTCCCTAGTAATTGCTTCCATTGGCCTACATAGACTATGCTTTTAAATAGTCTCCCAGCACAGTAAGGAAAAGTTTCAAAAGTTTTAATATAATTGTAGATTGAAGAGCCTGTCAAAATTATAAAATTTGCCCTCGCTTGTGTGGCTCAGTGGATTGAGCACCAGCCTGTAAACCAAAGGGTCACTGGTTCAATTCCCAGTCAGGGCACATGTCTGTGTTGCAGGCCAGGTCCCCATTTTGGGGCCTGGAAGAGGCAACCACAAATTGATGTTTATCTCCCTCTCTTTCTCCCTCCCTTCTCCTCTCTGTAAAAATAAATAAATAAATCTAAAAAAATACAAAATTTTACAATAGCTTAAGCTTGTTACATTCTCAATATTATTATTCACAATAGTGATAGCTCTTGTTTGTACTACAATAAATATAAATTCCTCTTTTAGCTCTAACATGCCAACAATATGTCACCATATCATACTTAAATAAGGAAAAGCTAGACAAACTGAAAATCAATGACACATCTTGACCCATCAGGGAACTTAGTTTGCACAGCATGCTGCTACCTTGAACTCTTAAGAGAGGAGCAAATCCATAGTAATAGCTGAGATCAGCTTCCCTGAAGTAGAAACTGTTGTAATCATAAACTAGTAGAGATGCTTGGATGGTAATTCCTAAGCTAATGTCTGAGCGTACAATAGAATGAAAATAAGAAATTCCTAGGGCCACACACTTCATGAGTTTCCTGCAGAACTCACCATATTCACACAGTGAAGAACTGAGAAAGATCCCAGCATGGCTATAGAGGATGGGGGAAGAGTACCTATTGTGAAATATGCCCAGAGAACTCCATATAGTCAAGTCCTACTTTTTAAGGAATAAAACTTGACCAAACTTTATCAAACCTGGGGAAAGAAGACTTTTCTCCTTACAACTCCCTCTAGCCCTCCTGCCTCAACAAAGGGTGAGTCCAGGAAACAAACGCTTGGGAAGGTCACAGCTCAGATACACACACTTATGAAAAGACTGAAATTTAATTGTAGGATTACATACTGCTTTCTATTCTCCAACCTCACCTCAGACCACCAGTGCTTCAGTAAATAACAGTGGGTAGTAGTTGAGGGAGGTTAAAAGTGTGGTGTCTATTGAAGGAGTTCTTAGGACAATCCAAAGAGAACACACATATCAAAATAAGGACATGAGAGGAATTCAGACATCTGGCTCTTATAGCAACAAGAACCATTAAACACCCAGCCAGAATAACATAAAAATACATATGGAAGTTTAAAAA
>PVKM010034660.1:0-15482 GCA_004027735.1 Carollia perspicillata
TACATATACACAATGGAATTCTATGCAGCAGAAAGAAAGAAGGAGCTCCTCCCCTTTGCAACAGCATGGATGGAACTGGAAAGCATTATACTAAGCAAAATATGCCAGGCAGTGAAAGACAAATACCATATGATCTCACCTTTCATAGGAACCTAATCAACAAAGCAAACAAACAAGCAAAATATAACCAAAGACACTAAAATAAAGAACAGGCTGACAGTGATCAGAGGGAAGAGGGTAGGGAATCCCAGAGGGAAAGGGGAAGTGTATGCAGGAAGAAGTATAGAGGACACGTGGACAAAAACAAGGGGGATGGAAATGGGAGTGAGGTGGGGAGGCTGAGGGGATGGACTGGGATTGGAGTAAAATGCAGAAAACTGTACTTGAACAACAATTAAAATAAAAAAAATAACTGAAAAATACAAAAATCTATGGTATATTTGCACAATGGAATACTACCCAGCAGAGAGAAAGATGGAGCTCCTACCATTCGTGAATGCATAGATGGAACTGGAAAGCATCATGTTAAGTGAAATAAGCCAGGTGGTGAGGCACAAATATCGTATGATCTCACCTTTAACAGCATCCTAATCAACAAAAGAAAAAAAGCAAGCTAAATATAACCAGAGACATTGAAATTAAGAACAGTCTGACACTCACCAGAGGAGAAGTAAAAGGTAATAATCGGGGTAAGGGTTTTCAGAAATAACTATAAAGGACACATGGACAAAACCAAGGGGCATAGAAGCAAGGGAGGGAGGTGGGTTTGGTTGGGGATGGTGGGTAAATGCAGACAACTGCAATTGAACAACAATAAAATAATTTTAAAATTTTATTATTTATTTATTTATTTATTTATTTATTTATTTATTTATTTATTTATTTATAGAGAGAGGAAATGGAAGGAGACAGAGAGGGAGAGAAATATTGTTGTGCAAGAGAGAAACAGTTGTCTCTCATACCCCCAACCAGGGACCTGTCACACAACCCAGGTGTGTGCCTTGACTGGGAATTGCATCTATGACCTTTTGTTTTGCAGGAATTCCAGAGGCTGTTGTCCATCATTGATTGGCATTAGACATCATCCTGGCATCTGGAGGATGCCCTTATGTAGTTATCAATAATGATTGTTGCACACTAATTCTCCCCAAACTTTCTGATATCTTTTTGTTGAGTGAACACATCTGTGAAGTCAACCAAAGTATTTGCTGTGTGGATGATGTAGTTATGGACTCTAGAATGTATGGATCATCATCAGGTGTTCAGGGCACAGACAACTTTCCCTGGGTATTAACAACAGGGATACAATCCTTAGAATACACTTTTCCCCAAGGGTAGTGATAATTTTCTTTTTCTGTTAGGAATACTCCTTCTGAAATGAATCCAATCATATGTAATCAAGACCAGCAGAGTGTCCAAGCTATGATTAAAGACAAAAGACCAAAGAACAAACTGCTCCTTCAACCCACTTAGTGCCTTCTGATTCAATTCCTGAACATTGTCCATCCCTGTGAATTTGTTTTTTCTCTCAAAAGATTTGCCTGGAGATAAAAGTTATTTATTTTGGCAAAGAAGAGAAACTTTAAAAGAATTAAAGAAGACCCTAATTTTGCTTGTTGAGAACTTTCCTTCCATTGCCCTTTTTCTCTCTTCTTTTTTCCATATTTTATGTCCCACTTCCCTAAAACTTGACTGACATGAGACAGTTTACAGACAACTCTGAAGGCTTACCAAGAGACCCCTTGAAAAAAAAACTGTTCTGTAAGCTGCCAAAATGACATGACTTCTGTGATCTCTAGACAGAAGCATGAAAACCTATCTATCCCAACCATTTCAAGCACAAGTTTTGCAGCAGTTATAGATGAAGAAAACGGAGATAAAACCAAAAGCACAAACTCTCTCTTCTCCAATTCTGCTTCAGCTTAGTTACCTAATTTTGAGGTGCTCCTTGATGTGCATGATCTCACTAAAACCTGTAACCTCTGTTGAGTCACTTTAACTATGTTTTTTCTTGACATGAAGATCTTTTCCTAAAACACCTACCATCATTAGAGTGTATAAAAACATTTTATCTGGCTGTGCTGGACCCAGTCACTGAATTTAACTGCTTTCCTGTTATATGTTTTGATGTATTTAGGTGTTTTAAAAATGTTTAACTTGGGGATGGGAGAGAGGGTTTTAGATTGGAGAGAAAAGATATGGAGGTGAAGAGTGGGAGTGTGATATAACATTTGTTCTTGGTTTGATCTAGAACTGATTATTTTCCATGTTCCCTTTCAGATTCACTCTCCACCCTCTCCATCCTGCTGTCATTCACACAGCTTCTTCAGGAGACTGACATCTATAAGATATATCAACAGTCTCCCTGCCGTCTTATTTTTTTGTTGGGTACAGCCAATGGGAGTCACTAGAATGAGGTCAGAGGGTAGACAGAGTAAAGTAAAAGTATATATTCTCTGGTTCCCTTCATGCCTGTCACCATAGTTGCCTGAATCCTTGACCCAAGATTCCACCCAAGGCTTCTGTTAGTCATATGTTCCCTGGTTCCTGTAACTGATTTTTCTTGCTTATTCCGGCCTGGTAAAACAGCTTCCCTCTTTTGTTAATTCCAGTGTATTGTACTTTCCCCTGACCATTTCCCTAAATGCTGCCCATACCATTAGAAAATAGCCCTTTTTGAAACTTTCCTCAATTATCTATTTTCATTGGCACTTGTTTCCTGATGAAACTCTGACTAATACAGGCCCCTTGGCTTGGATTTGAACTTCTGCAGTTGCAAGAGAGTGATGCCGGTATATATATTATATTGAATAAGATTCTGGGAACAACCAGAGCTTCTTTGAGACTCAGGTGACAAATTGTTTCCTATTATTTGCTCAATGATTAATTCCATGATGACAGAGATCATGTAAATCTTGTTCATTGCTAAATCCCTTACTATAATAACTATCACTTATTGAGAGCTTACTATATATATGCCAGACACTGTTCTTAGAAAATTACACATTTTTATTTATTTAATCATCACCAAAGTTCTGAAAGGCATTTGCATTTTTTCTCTCTGCTTTTTATAGTTGGGGAAACTGAGACACAAATCAGCTAAGTAATTCTTACAAAGTCAGATGTCTAGTAAAGAGTGGAGCTATAATTTGAACCCAGGCTATCTGGCTCCAAAATTCATGTTTTTTTAACTATCGTTTTAAAAATGTATTTATTGACTTGAGAGAGAGGGAGAGAGAAAGTTTTGTTTCACTTATTTATGCATTCATTTGTTGATTCTTGTATGAGCCTTGACTTGGGATCAAACCCACAACTCTGGAGTGTTGGTATGACCCTCTAACCACCTGTGCTACATGGCCAGGGCCAGAGTTCATGTTCTTAAACACTGTACTAATCTGCCTTCCTAGTGCTAGCGTAGTGCTTGACACATGGTGGGTGCTTCATAAGTATTTGAGTGGAAAGATAAATAAAAGGACAAGTAAATAAAGAGTTGGAAAGGAGGCCAGTCACCTTGTTACTGCATGGAAATTAACCTTTCTTGGGAGCACTGAGAGTGCAAAACTGTAAGAACTAGAACTGGTATCCTTGGCATGAATGTAGGCATTCTCATCGTAAGTGGTAGCAGAGAAAGGCTTCTCTACAAAGCTAGTATATAGTGGATACAAACAAGAGGGAGCCATAGTGAAGAGGGAGAATGAGGTGGATACTGTATGGAGACAGCAGCTGTCAGATTGTGCTGAGTTTATAAAGGCTGTCCTTTTACAGATCTCAGAAAAATAAGGAAGGTTACAGGAAAATATTTAATAATTTAAATATTTAAAATTAATGTTTTAAAATTAAGTATTTAAATAATTTTCAGAAGATAATCTAGTGTGGTACCAGTAACATTATTTGTTCCCTAAACGAAATGTCACCTTATATAGCAATCACAGGCTTACAGGTCCAGGACACCCAAGTAACAGAAAGGATGAGAGGGGGTCTGGTAGGACTCCTCAGTGCAATAAAAAGCACAAATGGAGGTGGTGATGCATAGATCTGTGTTCTATATCCACTATGCATCAAAACAGCTATGTGACTCCAAGCATGGCATTAACTTGCTCTGAAATTTATCTGTAAAATGACACTATTGGACAAGGTGATCAACGAAATCCCCAGGGAGCTCTAACTCCGGCATCCTTTGATAAATGCTTGCCGAGTGAGTGAGTATATGAATGAAATCATTATTAATCAAATCAAATTTGGAAAAAGGTCCTTAAGTTTGCTGGGCTCTATTTTAAACCTATGAAAGAAGGGCCAGAGAAGAGAAAATAAAAGGAGCAGAAAGCATTAAAGAGTCCCAGAGATGAATTTATACAAGAGACATGAGGAAATATGACCTTTATCTGTGAAAGATGATGAAAACCCACTCTTAGTTTTCCCAAGCTTGGGTATTTTAGATTCCACATAAAAGTGATGTACAGTGTTATTGTTTTTGACTTAATTCACTTAGCACAATTCCCTCAAGGTTCATCCATATTGTTACAAATGGTAGAATTTTCTTCTTCTTCACAGCTGAATAATATTCTCTCTCTCTCTCTCTCTCTCTCTCACACACACACACACACACACACACACACACACACCCCACCACCGCCACATTTTCTTCATCCATCAGTATACACTTAGATTGTGTCCATGTCTTGGCTATTGTGAATGCTGCAACAACATGGAAGGACAGAGATCACATGGAGGGTTAGTAACAGGGGAGTGGGAGGAGGAGAGTGGGGGAGAAGGTACAGAGAATATGTAGTATAGACGGTGGGGAGAAAATAGACAGGGGGAGGGCAAGAGTAGTGTGGGAAATGTAGAAGCTAAAGAATTTATGACACATGGACATGAACTAAAGGGGGGAGTGTGGGTGGGAGGGGGTGTGCAAGGTGAAGGGCAATGAAGAGGGGGAAATGGGACAACTGTAATGGCATAATCAATAAAATACATTATAAAAAATAAAAAAGATACAGATTTCATTTTCTTTGTATATAACCACGAAGTGAGATTGTTAGATCATAATGTAGTTCTATTTTTAATTTTTTGAGGAATCCCATATTGTTTTCAATAGTGGTTTCACCAATTTATATTCCCATCAATAAGAAAAGGTTTTTGTCTCCACATCTTCTCCAGCATTTGTTATCGTTTGATAACAAATTATTTGATAATAGCCATTTGATAATAGCCATATTTGATAATAGCCATTCTAATAGGTGTGAGGTGATATCTCATCATGGTTTTGGCCTGCATTTCACTGATAATTAGTGATGTTAGGGCTGCAGGAACAGGTCTAACACTGTAATTATCCAGGAGCCTGTGTCTATGGGAGCTGGTCTGGAGTCTAGGTCTGTGTAGACTAGCTTGGTGTTGGGGATGCCTGGTTCCTAGGGCTGCAGGATCTGGCCTGGAACTGAGGTGGCCCAGGGGCCTGGGTTTATAGGAGTCCACCTGAAACCTTAGTTTGCAGGGGCTAGCCAGGAACCTACAGCCACAGGAGCTGGATGTGGTCACAGGAGTCTGCCTGGGGCCCCAGGAGTCTGTCTGGTGTTGGTGTGGCCCTACTGCTGGGGTCTATGGTAAAATTGACAGTGTGCTTACTTCAGTCTCTGCAATAGCAGGTGTCTCCATAATGGGCTACCTGGGTTTGAAGGAGAAATTGATGAGAGTAATGTAAAACTATCTTAACCTCTTTAATGTGTCTTTTCTTATTTTTGTGCTCTACCCAGGTGCTATAATCCTTGACCAAGAATCCTTAGCTCTTGTGAAGATATTTTCATGTGTGAATAGCTTTTCAAATTGGTGTTTCTGGGAGGAGACAATCACTAGAAATTCCAATGTCATCTTGCTGACATTACTCTTACTCTTCAGAATTTCCTCATGGTTTAGCTTACTCTTTTTCCCAAAGTTTTTCTCTTCTTGATACACCTTTTTTACTTGACTTTTGGCATACTTTTTGGCTTTTCTCTTACCTTACTGGCTTCTTCATTTTAGCTTTTTTTTTTTTTTCTGAATAGTCTTTCTTTTTTTTTTTAGAGATGGAGTAATCCAGGAGGTCTGCAGATATCTTCTGTTCTCTAACCACACTTAATCCCTTGGTCTGTGCTTTCCAAACTGTCCACCAGGGTGTCTTGGGCATGCTGCAGAAACTCACAGGGACACCATGGGATATTTAAAAATTTGGAAGGAAACATGGTGATTCTTGACATATAGCAGACATTGCACAAACAAGTAGGTTGAGGTATATCATAACTCCAAACTTTTGTGAAGCTGGGTTTTGCGGAGTTGCTGTGATCAAAAGAAAACACACATGAAAATCAGTGTGAACCAGGAAATGAGGGGGGAAGTATTCTATCTGATTCCAAGGTTTGAGATGTTGTACAGTGCCCAACAAGGGCATACATCCAATTAGCAAGTGATAGTAGTTATTTATGAATAAAATAAAAATGTTATCAAAAATAGTCTAGACTTAAACACATGGTAAGTAGAATTGTTGGGTATCTTTTGTAGCATAGAAATTCTGTGAAACACTTACTGAGATCCTAGGAATGCTATGAACAAAGAATGTTTGGGAATCTCTGATGCAAGCCAGTAATCACATATGATTCCATGTCTTTAAATTTCTCCAATATGTCAATCACACCATCATTCTTATCTCCAGCCCCAACTTCTTCCCTATATTCCAGACTATACTTGTAATTGCCTATGCTACATCTTTGATTGGATATTGACTAATCACCTGAAAAGAACTTTGGGTGAAAGATAAGCTTTGATTTTGTCTGGCCAAATTGACCCTGCTATAGGTCTCACCATTCTGGTATAAGGTGCTGTCATTCACATAGCTTCTCAGGCTATAAACAGGATCTGTTCTTGATGTTTCTATTTAGACATTAGCAAAAATTTATCTAAAGGACCAGAGAATAAATATTTTAGGCTTTTCAGGCAATACAATTTCTGTCATAAGTATTCAACTCTTCTGCTATAGCAGTAAAGCAGCTACAGAGAGGCAAGAATGTGGCTGTGCTCCATGACAGCTTTATTTATAAAAACAGGTGGATGGACTATGAGCTACAGTTTTACAATTCCTGCTCTATTTTTCCCACACCTTCAGATCCAGTGTATTGCAAACTTTGCTGGCCTTTTCTTCAAAATATGCTTTGTATATGATCATTTGTCATCACTTCTGTCATCTCATGCCTTTTTGCGTGACTCGTTGAATGTCTTTCAAACATTTACCTTTGCTCTTGATCATCAGTTTTCCATAGAGCAATCAGAGTAACCTGTCTAAAATATATACCAGATGACACCACTCTCTTCTTCAAATCTTTCAATGGATTTTCATCATAATGAGAATAAAACTCAAAGTCATATAAGAACACACATGACTTGCCTCTTGCCTTTCTCTCCAGTTTCAAATACTCAAAACCCACCTTTCTCACTCTGCTCTAATCACACTGGCTTTATTCATATGCACCGTAGGGCCTTGCTATTCCTCCAGCCTGGAACACTTCCCTCTAAATATCTATATGGCTTATCTCCTAAATTTATTTAACTCTCTGCTGAAATGTCACAGTGTTAGAGTTTCCTTGTTTTTCCTATCTAAAACAGTTCCTCCCCTATCTCTATCACATTTAAAGTCCTTTTGCCCTACTTTAATTTTCTTCTTACTGTCTTACACTGACTGAAATGATATCATATATGTATTAGTTTATTGTCCATCTTCCATACTAGAATGTATGTTCTAGGAGGGCGCAGAATGAATTGTGTTTGCCTCTGAATCACCAGTGCCTAGCTAAGTTCTTGGTCTATAGGGAAGCCTCAATAAATATTTGTAGAATGAATGAATGAATGAGCTTTTGTATTAGGATTATGATGGGAAACAATCTAGTGCAGGTGGTTTAAAAGACTTCAATGTAAAGACTACTCATGGAAGAGTAGGCTGGGTTAAGGCTATCAAGTGGAGACGTTGAGGCCTCCAGAGACAAGGAACAGAAGGAGACCACTACTACCCCGAGGCCTGCTGGGAGAAGGAGAGAAGAAAAGTGTTACCATAGTCAGTGTGAGCTTGAGTGCTGGAGGAAGGCCCACCTAGCAGGAGTTGTAGACAGAGGGAGGAAGCCACTGCCAAGAAAGTTGCCCAAAGCAGGGAGGGGACAGAGAAAACATTCCCTGACCTCTCTATCCTCTTACCTTCCATTGTACTGGGAGTGCCTCAATTGACTGATTCCCAACTAGAAGTCTGAAGTCAAAAGAGCCCAGGCAATGGTCTGTTGTACAACACAGATCAGGACAAGGGAAGCTGGAGTGGAATATGGATGGAAGGTGTGGACAAACAGAATAACTAAGATTATGGCCTGGCTTGTTAAAGTGCAGAGATCTCACACCTCCATAGTATGTATGTTAGTTTTTTAAGCTCAAGAATCACACCCTTTAATAATTGTATATATCCCCCAAAATTAGTTCCTGGGTTAGATGTGCATGCTTAGTGCTTATTGTCATGAATTGACTTGAATTGTCCTCTTTGCTTTAAACTCCAGAAGTTTTACAATGATCTGGCATATTCTATTCTGCTATGTTGCCCCAAATCAAGGCAGCATAATGGATTCCCCTTTATACAATTGGCTGAATAGTTACCTTTCACCTGGCTGCTTTATGGTGACCAGAAACTGCTCATCTCTCTTGCTTTCTGTAAGTGGCAGCATTCCTGTTCTTCACAGCATACCTCTGCCAATCCTGGAAACATCTTTTCCAGAAGGCAGTTCTGTTTTCTGTATACCACATACTTTTATTGTTCTCTTGCCCACTGGCTGCCTGTTGTTATAGTAGTCAGGTGCTTCTGAAATGTTGAAATGAAGAAGGGATTAAAAAATTTTATTATTGTTCAATTACAGTTGTCCCCATTTCCCCCTCCCCATTACTCCCCCCTACCTTATGCACCCTCACCTTCCACATTCAATCCTCAGGAATGGATGTTTTAATCACATAATAGCTCTGATGAGCCTGGCTTCCTTCAGATTGCATTGTACTTAGAAACTCCATAGTTAGGCTACCCTGTCCTTGATGTACAGGACAGCATGGACTGGAGAAGCTATCTGAAGGTATGAACCTGTTTGTGAGAGCACATATCTGTCTGCAGCCTGATAGAAAACCAATCTTTCTTGGAGTCAGGAGAGGTGTGTTCTTGGTTGTTGCCACTTCAATTGAGCTGTGGGTCTGACCTGGTGTATCAGTTATCTATTGTTGCAGAACAAATTATCACAAAACTTAGAAGGTTAAAGCAATAAATATTGATTATCCCATAGAGTTTTTGGGGGTTGAAATTTGGGAGAAGCTTAGCTAGATGGTTCTGGCTCAGGGTCTCTCAGGCTACAGTCAAGTTGCCAGCTAAGACTACAATTGTCTTGAAGCAACTAGAGAATTCACTTTGAAGCTCACTCACATGACTGTTGGCAGAAATAATGAAACACAGCCCATGTGGGCCTCTCTGCAGGGCTGCTCCCAACATAGTTTTCTTCAAAAAACTATGAGCTTGGATATGATCTGAGAGAGCATACCCAAGACAGAAGCTTCAGTCTTTTATAACCTATATTGAAAGTAACATACCATCACTTCAGCCACATGCTACTTGTCACACAGATGAACCAGAGTACACATTTGAGAGGGGACTACAAAACAATGTTAGTAGTCAGTGATCTTTAGAGCTATCTTGGGGGCTGCCTTCACACTCAGATCTTGACAAAATGTTAGGCAATGAGACTCCTCATGATAGAGTGTTAGCTGGAGTGTCGTTGAAGCCTAGGAACTCCTCCTAGTAATAAATGGTCAGATGCAAACTCTAAAGAACTTAAAATGTGTGGCTGGAGAAACAGGAATAGGCCCTGTGTGTATTAATGTTCCATAAATGTAACTCTGACTGTAGTTTACACACCACCTAAGGAATCAAGGACTAAGGATCCAGACTGCATCCCCAGCCTTCCTGGTTCTAAAGACAAACCACCTGCATCAGAGTCACTTCGAAAACTTCTCAAAAACACAGATTCATTGCTTGCAATATACTGTATCAGAATCTCTGTTGTGAGCTCACTAAATAATTTTGATATAAAGCCAGATTTGGAAACCACCATGAAATCTCATATGTTTTGATGGTAGAACATTTAGCCTGTAACTGAAGTGAGGATATAGCTTTGACTGCTAGATTCAGTGAGTGTAGGCTGTGTCCGTAGCTGAAGCTATTTGAAGGCACAGTGGTGAAAGACACTTAAACAGCTCTTGTTGACAAATAAATATTACTTATTTAAAGATTGCTTCTCTATTTGCCTTGGGATTAAAGAAGATACAGAACTCAAAATGCAATGGACTAGATAAAATGCACAAACACAGTGTGAATTTATAAGTACATTTTCACCTTCTTGTTATTCAGTGATTGGTGATGGAATGCCTAGGGACACAGGAAATTTTCTGCAGGCTTAAGGGGTAGATGAGAAAAATGCTATAAAGCTTTTCTAGGATATAATAATCAATATCATCTTACCTTTGTCTTTTGTTTTATAGCAGACTGATCTGAACAATCGTGTGTAGGTCATGCCATTGGAGCTACAACCCTATATCCTTTTGGTAGAGGAACCTCTTTGCTATGAAGGTAGAAATTGCATGTAAATACATTTTCTTGAGGGAACTGAGTAACAGGAAAGCCAACTAGCCTGAAATCAAAGGAGAGGCAGGTATCCTGGAGACAGAATATTTACCTGGGGCAGAAGTTCCTAGATGCTAGTATAAAAACATCATCTAGAGTAAGTGGATGCCCAGTGTGGACTGGCGGTAGAGTGTAGACACCCTGGGAGCTTCAGATATAAGGCAAGCTTTTCTCCATGGACTTCACTTGCAGAGTGATGAGAAATCATCCCTCACAGTGAAAGCCTAGGAGGGGAATAGCAGCCATTATGGAAATGGCAGGAAACTCTGCCCAGAATTTTTCCCTCTGTATCCTATATAGAACAAAAGACCTAATCTATGCAAGGAAGGGAACACTCACTGTTGTCATAAAGCATTGTTGAAAATCTATTGAAACAGGGAGTATGAACCATAAAAAGAAAACCTATACCCCTGAGGGAAGAATAGCAATGGGTACAGGGCCCTGAAATATATATGGGGTAGAGACTGAAACACTAAATGACCACATACTAGAAATCCAGAGCCATAAGGTCTGCCTAAGACTGAGGTTTAATCAGAACAATAGAGATCTGACTCCTATGCTTTCCTACAGCCATCTAACAAGTGTTAAGTAACAAGCAATAGTGGACTACTGCCAGAAGAATTGCAAAGCTGTGGAGATAGTGACAGTTAAAAGGAAAACTTAAAGCTGATGTGACATTGAAAAAATATTCTTCTAAAAAAACCATTTCTAGCCTAAACACAAGGTATTTTTAGAGGCATTTCAAGTCTGTGTTGAATTGAAGATATACTGAAACAACAACAAACCTCAAGCCCAGCTTAATTCGTGACTACATCAACTCAAATGTCCATGCTAAAGGCTTTGTGAAAGAAAAGGCATGCCCATTTCCAGGCATAAAAACTATTTATTTTTGTTCCTACTGTACTGCACAAGATGGATGGGTTTCAACTAAACATGAGGCATACAAAAAGGAAGAATAAAAAACACTTTCAAGACACAAAGAAATCAACAGAACAAAATGCAGAGATAACACAGAAATTTGATAACACATAACCATGAATAATATGCTAAAGACCCCAGTGGTAAAGTTGGACAACATGAATAATCAGATGGAAAATTTCCTTAGAGAGATCAAAACTATAAGGACAAGTCAAATGAAAAGCACAGTAACAAATGAAGAATATTCTTGACTGGATCATTAGCAGACCTGACACAGCCCAAGAAAGAAGTGAATTTAAAGCTAGATAAATAGAAATCATCAAAAGTGAACACACAATAAATAAGTAATTAAGTAAATAAATAAATAAACAAAATAATAAAAAAACACCCATAAATAAATAAGTAAATAAATAAATACAAACAAAGCCCAAAAAAGTGAACACAAAGAGAAACATGAGTGAGAAGATAGAAAAGAAAATAGATCAGAGCATTCAAGAACTATAGAACAACAGAAGATAATCCAATATACACACAATTAGAATCCTGGAAAGAAAATAGAAAGAGATTGGGGCAGAAGAAATATTTGAAGAAATAATAACTGAAAATTTTGAGTTACTGACAAACACAAAATTACAGAGTAAAGAAATTGAGAACAAGAAAGACAAATACCAAAAAAAAAAAAATCCACCCCTTCAAAATACCAGCCTAGCCATAAAGTTATAAAATTGATCACAAAATTGAAAACAAAATACAAAAAGAAAATCTTGAAGCATCCAGCAAGAAAAATGACATATTGCATACAGAGGAATAAGGTAAGAATTACTATAGACTTCTGTAAGAAACAATGCAAAACAGAAATCAATGATAATGTTAAAATTCTGAAAGGAAAGCAAATCTTTTAATCTAGAATTTCTAAAGCCCACAGAAATACTTTAAAAATGAAGTAGAAATAAACAGTTTCTCAGACAAACATAAAGCAAGAACTACTTGACCAGAAAAGAAATCAAAGTTCTTCAACCAGGAAGAATGTGATCACTAGTTAAAAACTTAGATAGAAACAAGTGAGGAAGAAAACTTGACATGGAATTAAGGTAAAATACATATTTTCTAAATTTTAAATTGCTGTAAAATTGGAGTATACTATTTAAAGTCTGTATACTGCACCTGAAGTGGTATAATATTTGAAGGTGAATTCTGCTTAGCTGGTGATTTATACTGTAAGATCTAGAGTAAGACAAAAAATATTTTTTGGAAAATGGTTATATTTATTTATTATTTTTTATAATTTTTTATTTTAATTGTTGTTCAAGTACAGTTTTCTGTCTTTTACTCCCATCCCAGCCCACCCACCCATCTCTCCCCGCTCCCTCCCACTTCCACCCCCCTAGATTTCGTTCATGTGTCTTTCATACCTGTTCCTGTAAAACCTTTATATTTTCCCCCCAATTTCACTCCCCTCTCCCCTCTGGACACTGTCAGCCTGTTATCTGTTTCAGTGTCTTTGCTTATATTGTGCTTGCTTTTTTGTTTTGTTGTTTAGGTTCCTGTTAAAGGTGAGATCATGTGGTATTTGTCTTTCACCACCTGGCTTATTTTGCTTAGCATAATGCTTTCCAGTTCCATGCATGCTGTTGCAAAGGGCAGAAGCTCCTTCTTTCTTTCTGCTGCATAGAATTCCATTGTGTAAATGTATCATGGTTTTTTGATCCATTCATTTACCAACGGGCACCTAGGTTGCTTCCAGCACTTGGCTATTGTAAATTGTGCTGCTATGCACATTGGGGTACATAGGTTCTTTTGGATTGATGTTTCAGGGTTCTTAGGGTATAATCCTAGCAGTGGAGTTGCTGGGTCAAAAGGCAGTTCCATTTTTAGTTTTCTGAGAAAATTCCATGCTGTTTTTGATGGTGGTTGTACCAGTCTGCAATCCCACCAACACTGCACTAGGGTTCCCTTTTCTCAACAACCTGTCCAACACTTCTTGCTTGTTGCTTTGTTTATGATGGCCATTCTGACTGGTGTGAGGTGGTATCTCATTGTGGTTTTAATTTGCATCTCTCTGATATCTAGTGATATTGAGCATCTTTTCCTGTGTCTCTGGATACTCTGTAAGTCCTCCTTGGAGAAGCATCTGTTCGAGTCCTTTGCCCATTTTTTAATTGGGTTGCTTGTCTTCTTAGAGTGGATTTGTGTAAGTTCTTTAGATATTATGGAGATTGAACCATTGTATAAGTTATCATTGGCAAGTATGTTTTCCCATACGGTTGATTCTCTTTATATTTTAATACTGTTTTCTTTAGCAGGGCAGATTTTCATTTTGATGAGATCCCATATGTTTATTCTTTCCTTTGTGTCCCTTGCTCTAGGGGACAGACATATCAGTAAAAATGTTGCTGCATGAAATTACTGAGATTTTCCTGCCTAAGTTCTTCTCCAGGACTTTAATGGTGTTATGGCTTATATTTAAGTCTTTTACCACTTTGAATTTATTTTTGTGTATGTTGTAAGTTGTTGCTCGAGTTTCACTTTTTTGCACATAGCTGTCCAGTTCTCCCAACACCATTTGTTGAAGAGGCTATCTTAACACCATTTTATGTTGCCGCCCCTTTGTCAAATATTAATTGACCATAGGGATTTGGGTTTATTTCTGGGTTCTCCATTTTGTTCCATTGGTCCATGTGTCTGTTTTTATGCCACACCAGGCTGTTTTGATTCCAGTGGCCTTGTAATACAGTTTGGTATCAGGTATTGTGATCCCTCTTACTTTGTTCTTCTTTCTCAAAATTGCAGCAGCTACTTGTGGTCATTTATGGTTCCATATAAATTTTTGAAGTGTTTGTTCTATGTCTGTGAAATATGCCATTGGTACTTTAATAGGTATTGCATTGAATCTGTAAATTGCTTTGGGTAGTATGGACATTTTGATGATGTTAATTCTTCCAATCCATGAACACAGTATATGTTTCCATTTGTTTGTGTCTCCCTTGATTTCTTTGTCCACTGTTGTGTAGGTTTCTGAGTACAGGTCTTTTACCTTTTTGGTTAGGGTTATTCGTAGGTATTTTATTTTTCCTTTTGCTTATTGAATAGGATTTTTTCTTGATTTCTGCTTCAATTTTTTCATTATTGGTATACAAAAATGCCTTTGATTTCTTGATATTGACTTTGTATCCCGCTGTTTTGCCAAATTCATTTACTAGGTTGAGCAGTTTTTGGGTGGAGTCTATAGGATTTTCTATGTACACTATCATGTCAACTGCGAATAATGAGTTTTGTTTCCTCCTTTCCAATTTGGATGCCTTTCATTTCCTTTTCTTGTATGATTATTATGGCTAACTCTTCCAATACTATGTTGAATAGAAGTGGTGAAAGTGGACAACCTTGTCTTATTCCTGATCTTAGTGGAAAAGCTTTTAGTTTTTGTCCATTGAGTATGATACTGGCTGTAGGTCTCTCATATATGGCCTTTATTATGTTGAGGAATGCTCCCTCTATTCCTACTTTGCTGAGTGTTTTTATCATAAATGGGTGCCGTACCTTATCAGATGTTTTTTCTGCATCTGTTGATATGGTCATGTGTTTTTTGTCTTTGCTTTTGTCTATGTGGTGTATTACATTTATTGATTTGCGAGTGTTGAACCATCCTTGCATCCCTGGGATGAATCCCACTTGGTCATGGTGTATGATCTTTTTAATGTATTGTTGGATGTGGTTTGCCAATATTTTGTTGAGGATTTTAGCATCTATGTTCATCAGCGATATTGGCCTGAAGTTTTCTTTCTTTGTTGTGTCTTTATCTGGTTTTGGGATTAGGATGATGCTGGCTTCATAGAAGGAGTTTGGGAGT
>PVKM010034661.1:0-15485 GCA_004027735.1 Carollia perspicillata
GACATCACTGCAGACTAGAACATGTGCTCGGTGCCACGAGAGGGGATGGGGACAGTGACAGTGGCAGGGAGTGGGGTTCAGCTCAGCCTGCGTATCTCCAGTGCCCGGCGCTTAGAGCCGGCTTCTCATCTACCCTTAGGTAAGACAAGCAGGCCCTTCAGTCCACTCCTGAGACTCCCCTTAGGAGGCGTGACCTGCACGTAGGGCTGTTGTAGTGCATTCAGTGGCACTATGACTCGAATGACAAGTTACAGGAAGCCAATGGGCTGGAGGACAGCGATTGGCTGGTGTTGACTGGCCCTGATTTGGGAAGGGGTTTCAATACTCAGTAAAGTGCCTTGGCTCATTTAGATTACAGAGGGAGGGACAATTACTAAGATTGCTTTGAGAATATCAAACTCCTTGGCCTTAATTTTAAGCTCATCAAGGAAACTTCTGATCCATGATTTGGGGAGGTAGCATCTTGGCTCTGGAACCACAGTCCTGAGTTCAAATCCCTGCTCTGCCATTTCTTGAGTGTGTCTCCTTGGTTAACTTATATATCATCTGAGCCTCAGTCTTCTCATTCATAAAACAGGGTTGAGACCATCCCATATAGCTGCAGCCAGCATCCAGTGGTGTTCACTTAACGCTCAGCCACGTCCTCCCATTTGGCCTCCGCCTGGGTGTGGAAGCAGCAGCCCGGGCAGCAGGTTTCGGGGGGAGTTACACATCTCAGATGTATTGGGGGTTTGGCTCCCAAGCACTGAAATAGAGTGTTGCAATTAAGCAAGTCATCTTTTTGCTGGTGGAGGGTCTTGCCTTCGATTTGTACAGAGTACAAAACCTGTGACGTGCAGGGAAGGGAAGTGTAATAACGTGAGGTGTGCCTGTATAATCAAGGCTAGGCTGGTATTTCAGGGGCGTTTGCATGGCCTGCATTGCTTCACTTAGTCTTCGCAACAGCTTTATTTTATGTGAAACTGAAGCTTAGAGAAGTTAAGTGACTTGCCCAGGATCACAACTAGTATGTGGCCAAAGCAGGATCACCTGTCTATTAAAGGTCAGCAGACTTGCGTCTAGTTTGTTTCCTGTGGCTTGGTTGGCATAAGTAAGCCAGTCCACGCGGGTCTGATCATCCCTGAGTGGACTGATGAAAACGGAGCACCTCAGCCTGGGAGGGGGAAGCCTAGTCTCCGTGTGTGGTGACCTCCTGTCTTTGGCCCAATGACATACAGAGACCCAGGGCCAAGAAATGTGAAAACGCCGCTCAGGCAGCCTGGTCCCCAGCACAGCCGCATTCGGTGGTTGGGCCGCTCTGCTCAGAATGGAGCTGTGATGGAGCTGCTGCTGCTTTGAGTAAAGGTACTGTTGTCACAAGCAAGGGCCTCGACTTTAAGCTAACAAAAGGGAATCGTGGTAATAGGTATTCTAAATGTCCTTTATGGCTTGATAGATTGAGAGGCAGCCAGCCAGCCAGCAGGCCTGCAGAACTCAAACAGAGGCATTTATTCTTGGAAAGGGAAAATCTTAGACTCAAAGGGGTTTTCACATAAACACGCCCATAGGGAGATGCCTTCGCCCGCAGCTCCTTGGCTCCCTGCAGTGTGGGTTTGAGCTGCACTGCAGCCTGGCCTGCCCGACCCTGTTCCTTGTTCCCAACAGCAGCAGGAGCTGAAGTCCCTCCATGTCACCCACCAGCTAAAGGAGACAAGTGTGACAGACTCCAGAATGCCACCCACGTGTGCTCCACCTATTCTCTAGGTGTCCAGGGAAACAGGAAAAAGTCCCAACAGGCAAAGCACATTCTCTCAAAAAGCTGGATGGAGGTGTGTGACATTCCTTTGCTTAACAAGCAAAACAGAGTCAACTGGTGAACTGCTGCCGCAACATCGCGGGAGAGATGGGGAGGGGCCTCGCTGGGAGGGAGTGCCGGCCATGGGGAGTGCGCAGACACGGCAGTCCACCTTGGGCCCTCTGCTCAGAAGTGTGGGAGGCAGTGGGCGCCCGGCCAGCCCAGAGGGGTCCTGGCCCACTTGCCTTGGGATCGATCGTCTCTGGTCTTCAGGGCCAGGCCCCAGAAGAGGCGTCAGTCCTCAGTCACAGGCGGGGGAATGAGCTGTAGCTGGAAGTTCTCATTCTGGAAGATGCTGTTGAAAGCAGGGCCACTCTGGGAGCCACTGAATGGCCGGTAGCTCTCGCTGCCACGGTTCTGGGACAGTTCTGTGAGGAGAGCCAGCTGCAAAGGAGGGGACACACATCAGCCAGAGCTGTGGGGGCAGAGGATCCGTGGGGAGGCTGGATGTGGAACAGAGTAGGGGAGTCTGAGTCTGCTCACTGCCTGGAATACACGAGGGGCGGGGCTGTGCTGTGAGAAGGGTGCACAGGCTGGGTCTGGATCCCAGGTCACATCGCGCTAACAAGTGATGTGTCTGTGGACAAGTTCACTGCATCCTTTAGGACCTAAACCCCTTCCCTTAGTAAGAGTGGACTGGGTACGTCCTGTAGCACCTCAAACTGTGATACTGTGATGATGATGGGAAGCTGCTTCCAAACCTTCAGCACACTGAGTATGCCTCTGCCGCTGGTGCCCGAGCCTGTGGCCTTGCCTGGATCTGGGGTTCCCCACTCTCCACTCATCTCATCCCACTCCCTCTCGGTTGGTTCTCTGGGCCAAGGACCCGTGTTATGATCACTGGCTCTGACCACTATCTTTTGTAACCTAGATGGTTTCAAATGGATGCCCAGCTGCTACTTCAGGGGAAACTCTACCTTCTCTTGAAAAATCCTCCCTGCTCCCAGCTTCCCTATTTCTGCCAAGACACCAGTGGAAACTTCACAGTGAGTGGCTCAGCTCTGAAAGACCTACCTGCCAAGAACAGAGAGTGGTAGGAGGAAAGGTTACTGCTACCCACTGGGACATCCGGCTCTGCTTTCAGAGGAGTTGCCCCTTTCACCCCAAAGAGGGCTCTGCAAAAGTAGGGGCCTGATGGCCTGGCCCTCAAGGTACCCCGATGGTCAGAGAACAGGGGAATTCCACACCCAAGGTCCTGCCCCCAGAGAGGGCAGCTGTGAGGGGCAAGCCACCACCCAGGGTGGAACAGGCAGGAAGTCTGCGGGGCCAGCTGAGAGCCCCAGGTGCCTGGTGAGTGCCTGTTAGGTACCAGGCACTACCCTAGGTCCTTCACATGTACGATTTCTTTAAAAAATTTTTTTTTAATTTAAGTAGTTGGCATATAATATTAATTATATTAGTCTCAGGTGTACAATATACTGATTTGACACTCTATATCGTACAGTGGGATCACTCGACTAATTCTAGTGATCATCTGCCCCTGTGCAAACTCATTACCATACTACTGACTACATTCCCCTTGGCCTTCACCACCACCTGCCAACGGCTGCCCTCTGGCATCATCCCTTTGGTCTCTGTTTCCATGAGTCTGTTTTTGGTTTTATTTTGTTTGCTATGTTTTTTTAGATTCCACATATAAATGAAATCATACTTGTTTTCTTTCTGTATTTGTCTTTCTGTCTAACTTATTTCACTTAGCATAATACCTCCTAGGTCCATCCATGTTGTTGCAAATGGTAAGATTTCATTTTTTGTATTGCCCGATATTCCACTGTATATTTCACTTCATTATTTGTTCACATATCGATAGGCACCTAGTTGCTCTGATATGCCGGCTATTGTAAGTAATGCTGCAGGGAACACAGGTGCACATATATGTCTTCTGAACTAGTGTTTTTGTTTTCTTTGGCTAAGTACCCACCCACAGGTGAAATTGTTGGGTCATACAGTGGTTCTATTTTTAGGTTTTTGAGGATCCTGTGCACCGTTTTCCACGGTGGCTGCACAGTCTGCATCCCCACCAGCAGGGCACAAGGGCGCCCTTTCTCCAGTCCTCGCCAGCACTTTGTGTTGTTGACTCTTTGATGATGGCCATTCTGACAGGTACGAGGTGGTGTCTCATTGTGGTTTTGATCGGCCTTTCCCTGGTAATTAGTGATGTTGAGCATCTTTCCATATGTCTGTTGGCCCTCTGTGCGGCTTCTTGAGAGAAATGTCTTTTCATGTCCTCTGTTTGTTTGAGAAGGATAGGTACGAATTCTTCTTTAAAATGTTTGGTAGATTTCACCTGTGAAGCCATCTGGTCCTAGGCTTTTGTTTGTTGGGAGTTTTTCATTCCTGCTTCAATTTCATTGCTAGCAGTGCTCCATTCAGATTCTCTGTTTCTTCCTGGTTACTCGGGGAAGGTTGCATGTTCCTAGAAATTTATTCATTTCTTCGAGATTGTCCAATTTGTTGTCATATAATTGTTCCTAGTATTCTTTAATAATCCTTTGTATTTCTGTGGTATCAGTTCTAATTTCTTTTATTTCTGATTTTATATATTTGTGTTTTCTTTCGCTTGGTGAGTATTGTTAGAAGATTGTCAATTAAAAAATTTTTTTTTCAAAGAACCAGCTCTTGATTTCATTGTTTCTATTGTTCTTCTATTTTCTATTTCATTTATTTCCACTCTGATCTTTATTATTTCTTTCCTTCTACTTAATTTGGGTATTGTTTGCTCCTTTTTAAAAAAGTTTCTTTAGGTGAAGACTTAGATTGTTCATTTGGGATTTTTTCCTGCTTTTGAGGTAGGCCTGTAATGCTATACACTCTCCCCTTATAACTGCTTTTGCTGTGCAGTTATTGTTTTCATCTTCATTTGTCTCAAGGTAGTTTTTGACTTTGTCTTTCACCCACTGGTTGTCCAGAAGCATGTCGTTTAATCTCCACGTATTTGTGCTTTTTCCCCCAACTTTTTTCCTGTAATTGATTTCTAGTTTCATGCTACTGTGGTCAGAAAATATGCTTGATATAATTTCAATCTTCTTGAATTTATTGAGGCCTGTTTTGTGGCCTAGTATGTGGTCTATCCTGGAAAATGTTCCATGTGCACTTGAAATGTGTCATCTACAGTTTTTGGATAAAATACTCTATAAATGTCTATCAAGTCAAACTGGTTCAACGTGGCATTTAGAGCCATTGTTTCTCATTGATTTTCCATCTGGGTGATCTGCCCGTTGAGGTAAGTGGAGTATTCAAGGCGCCCACTATGACGGTGTCCCCGCTAACTTCTGCCTTTATGTCCACTGACAACTGCTCTTTATGTCTGGGTGTTCCCAGGCTGGGCACATAGACGTGTGCCTCTTCTTAGACTGATTCCCTCCAAAAGCACTGAAGCCTGTTTTGTCCGATGGAGGTGCAGCCGTGCCCCAGCTTTCCTTCCGTCTGATCGCATGCAATGCCCTTTCCGTCTCTTCACCTTCGGTCTGTGTGTCTGTCAGTCTAAAGTGAGTCTTTTGTTTGCAGCTAGAAAAGGGTCCTTTTTTGTCTTGTTTTGATCCATTCAGCCTCTTCTGTGTTGTTTGGAGCATTTACTTCATTAACAGTTAGAGTAATTATTAATAGGTATGTGCTCATTGCCATTTTGTTAAATTTTTTTGGTGGTTTTTGTTGTTCGTCACCGTTCTTCTTTCTTCTCTCGATTCTTCCCTTTTGATTTGTTGGTTTTCCTCGGTGTTTTGATTGGGTTCCTTTCTCTTCGTTTTTCTGTGTATTTTCATGTATATTTGGTTTATGGTTACTGTGAGGTGCATATACATACATCGGTAGCCACAGCAGTCTATTTTAAGCTGACAGGCATGAGTTCAGTTGTGTTCTAAAAGCACTACATTATTTCCCCCCTTTCCACTCTGTTTTTGACATCATGTTTTATATCTTTTTGTGTATCCTTTGGTCATTATTGCAGCTATTATTAATTTTTCTACTGTTGTGTTTTAACCTTCATATTAGCTTTTAAAAAATATTTTATTTACTTTCTGTATTTAGATAGAGGGGAAGGGAAGAAGAGAGAGGGAGAGAAACATTGATGTGTGGTTGCCTCTCACACAGCCCCTACTGGGGACCTGGCCCACAACCCAGGCATGTGCCCTGATGGGGAATCAAACCAGCAACCTTTTGGTTCACAGCCTGTGCTCAATCCACTGAGCCACACCAGCCAGGGCCATGTTAGCTTTTTAAAGTGGTTGACTCACTGTGATTATTGTATTTTTGCCTTTGCCAGTGAGATATTTTCCCCCGTATTTTCTTATTTTTGGTTATGGCCTTTTCTTTTCTGCATAAAGAAGACCCTTCAATGTTTCTGGTAAAGCCAGTTTAGTGGTGGTGAACTGTGGTTTTCATTTGTCTGGAAAACTCACTCCAATTCTAAATGATAATCCTGCTGGCTATAGTATTCTAGGTTGTACATTCCCTTCTTTGAGAGCTTTAAATATCTCCTGCCACTCCCTTCTGGCCTGTAGAGTTGCTTCTGAGACATCAGCTGATAGCCTTATGGGCTTTCCCTTGTATGAGATGATGTTTTATTCTTACTGTCTTTAAGATTGTCTCTTTCTCCTTAATCTTTTTAAATCCTTACCCAAGGATATGCTTATTGGTTTTAGAGAGAGGGCAAGGAAGAGAGAAAAAGACCCTGATCAGTTGCCTCCCTCCCGTACCTGACCATGGATCAAACCTGCACCCTAGGCATGTGCCCCGACCAGGAGTTGAACCTGCAACCTTTTGGTTATGGGACGATGCTCCAACCAACTGAGCCACCCAGCCAGGGGTCTCGTTAACTTTTGCCATTTAAATCTAGTATGCCTTGGCGTGTGTCTCTTTGGGTTCACTATGTTTGAAACCCTGTATTTGGAAGCCTGTTTTCTTCCCCAGATTAGGAAAGTTTTCAGACATTATTCAAGTATTCTTTCCCTTTCTCCTCTCCTTCTGGCATTCCTCTAATGCAAATGTTAGGGCACTGATCTTATCCCAGAGCTCTCTTACACCATCTTCATTAAAAAAATTTTTTTTTTCACTTTGCTGTTCTTTTTGGGTGATTTCTACTATTCTGCTATTCTTCCAGGTTACCAATCTATTCTTCTGTATTAACTAATCTGCTGTCCATTCCTTCGAATGCACAGGTGGCAAACACAAGGCCGATGGGCTGAATCTGGCCCTCCACCTTGTTTTATCCAGCCTGGCACCTTGTTTCTACCTGGTGGCAGCTCCGAGCTCTGAACTGTTAAGGAGTAGTTACATTTATACAGTCCTACAATTACATTCAGCCCTTTGAAGGCAACCGTGAGGCTGATGTGGTCCCCGGTGAAAATGAGTTTGACACCCCTGTTCTAATGTATTCTTCATGTCCATCACTGTATGCTTCATTTGTGGTTGGTTCTTTGTTGCATTTTCTATCTTTCTGTTGAAGTGCTCTCTGAATTCCTCTCCTGTATTCTAAAGTTTCTTGGGCACCCTCATGACAGTTTCTTCGAATTCTTTATCAGTCAAATTACTTACTTCTTTTGTTTTAGGATTTTTCTCTGGAGTTTCTTCATTTGAGCATATTCATCTTTCTCTCCATGCTGTTTGACTTTCTGTGTTTGTTCCTATGAGTTGCACTGAATAACTAACCCCCTCCATCTTGAAAGAGCGATCTGTGGACTGCACTGGAGAGCTTTGGCAGGCTAGGTGTAGTCAGGGTGGCCATGTGCCCTACCTGATGCTCCACTTGACCTGGAGTGGGTTTCAGGTGGTGCATATTCCTTGCCCTAATCTAATCTGCATAGGGCTGCCTTTATTTAGACAGGGCTACAAGGTGCGGCCTTTCTGTGCCCTGTTGCTTTAATCGTCTGTGATCACAGCATGACCTTGCGTGCACACCCCTCTCACTCTGCCTGGGGCAGCTCTGTGTGGGGGCACCACAGTGTTTTGCTAGCTCCACATTTTCTTTGGGTGGGTGGCCCCATGAGTGTGCAGCAGTGTCCCACTACTGCAGGGTTTTGCCTGCTCTACACTCTCTAGGAGAGGCAGCACCACAGGAGTGCACAGTAGTACCCCAAATCTCCACACTTTCTCTGGACAGGGAAGCCCTGTGTGTGGGTGCCACAATGTCTCGTTAGCTCTGCATCCTCCTCAGGTGGGGAAGCCCCTTGTGCGCACAGCTCAGTGGGTGCATGAGGCAGCACACTGCTGTACCTGCTGGGTCAACCTCCAACTGCAAGGGCCTGGCGCCCTCCTGTTTCTGCTGGATCTAGCTCAGGAGGGATGGCTGCGCACATGCCAGAGTGCCCTGCAGGTTGGCCACAGAGGCTGGATGGAGCTCTCACCTGCTGTCCAGGTTCAGGGCAACATAAACAAGGGCACTCATGGGTTCCTCTGGTCCTGGGTTGTCCCCTTGGTTCCTGGTTCCCCACCTTCTCTGTGGGGTCCCTCTTTCTTGCTTTTGTGCAAAAGCTGTTTTATTGGCTCATGGTTGTCTCCCAGGAGAAGCTGCTCTAAATATAGGTGTACACTCAGTGTGTTCTTGGGAGGAAGCGGGCTCAGCATCCACTGATGCTGCCATCTTGGACCTGCTTCACAAGTCTGATATTTCTAATCCTCTAAAGCAACCCTCTGGATAGAACACCTGGAGCCCTGAGAAGTTAAGTAACTTGCCCTGAGACACCCAGAGGTGAGTGGTAGCATGGGATTCAGCCTCAGGTCCATGTGGCTGTTCATGCTCAGCTGAGCTGCCCACAGTTCTGCCTTCCCCAGAGATAATGCCTGTGACCTTCCAGGAACTCTGTCTTCTAGAACTCTGTCTTCTGACCCCTGGCAAGGGGTTCTCTCTTCACCCAGGCAATAATGGCAGAGGTTCATGTGTGTCCATTTGTCACTTTTGTTGATAACTTACTACCAGTGGCTGTGGTGACAGGGGAGATGCCTTAAGGCCCCTAAATTCAAAGTGCCAATTTATCAGAAATAATCCAGCCCCAGCTCCTGGCTCAGAGACATGCATGTCGTCCAGTTCACAATTCATACATAACACGGGCTCTGACTGCGAGCTACTCATCTGGCTGAGGGCAGACACGAAGTACACTCGCTTAAGCTGTCCTGCCAGGACTTGACTGCCACTGGAGAGGTTACAGAGAGACATCCCTCGCTGTGCTTGAGCTCCACCTTATGTGACTTCCTGTCTTTTAGAACCCTCTCAGCCGCCCATCAGCCTGTGAACTTCTCTACCAGAACTATTACACACAATACCAAGAATAGAACAGGAGACAGATGTTACATAAACTCCAAGTGCGTTCACATTCAGACGTGCACTGAGGTAGAAAGATCCACCACAAAAAATACTTTGTTTCCCAGGAAAGAGATATTTTTGTGTACTACATTTGTAACTTAGTGATCTGGAAATTGGTGAGTCCTGAGTAACGGCTTAGTAGTTTGAAGCCACAGAACTTCCTTAGAATGCCCAGGAACCCAACTCCTGGGGCGGAGCTTGGATGAGGCTGGGAGGGGAGAGAGGGAATGCCAGTTCAATAACGCTGCTGGACCACTTCAGAGGCCCCCTGGAGAAGTCTCCTGGAACAAAAACCTCAGCCCAGACCACCTCTCAAAGAGGGAATGCCATTTTTCATCTGGGCTTCCATTCAACCAAGCAGGAGTTTGCCTAAGAATGGGGAGAAGGAAGTCCAGGCATAGAAGCACACAGGCAGTCTGTGCAAGCTCAAGGTAAGTTCAAGAACAAATCAGGCCCAGCTGGAATTAAGTGTGACTTGAGGTTCGGAGGAGGTGACAGAGTTTGGACTCCACCTTCAGGTGATGGAGCCAGGAAAGTGTTTTAAGCAAGCGGTTGGGGTGGGTGACATGACACCGGGTTTTGGAATAGTACCTGGGCAGCAGTGTGGAGAAGGGACAGAAGGCCTGCAGTGGCCTCTGTGAGTGACAGTCTGCAGGGGAAGGGGAGAAATGCACAGGAGACGAAAGAAGATGCCTCAGATCTCCCTAGTGAATGGATGGAGCAGGAGAGAGAAGCCCAGGGTGCTGCCAGGTTTCTGCTCTTGGTAGGTGGCTGAGAGAAGGCACCACCCAGAGAAAGGCAGTGGGGCAAGGAAGAACCGATCGAGAATGTTAATGACTGCATGTCTGAGGTGCTTGTGCGACACCCAGACTGATGTTACGGCATGACTGCTGGTGGCACTCCAAATCTGTGCTCTTCTTCTACGGTTGTAGGAGGCCAGTAGTTTTAGCCAATGGCCTTCTTGAATAAAGCCCAGTTTTCCCAGCCTGCATTGCAGTTAGGTGTGCCCATGTGTATACAGGACAACAGGGTAAGTGGTGCATACTTGCAGGGACTGCCCTTAAACAAAAGGCTTCTGCTCTTCTTCCTGTTTGTCCATCTTGCTAGCCAGAATGGAGATATCATGGATGGTGGAGCCACAAGACAGAAGAAATCTGGAGAGAGGTTTATGGAAGGTGCCCCGGGCTGCCTGCATTAAACTTCTGTTTGGGTTAAGCCACTGTAACTTAGCAAATTCAACCAATGCAGATGTCCTGTAGGGCCTGAGGCTTTGGACAGATTTGGTGGTCATCAATAAAAAGAAAGGCCTCCTGGATGATGGCTTAGGAAACACAGATGCCCTTCTGTGTCCTCGAAGCTCATGGTAAGTAAGGAGCAGACATCTTTCTACTTCCTTTGCATCTTTTGCTAAATTCTATTTGCTCCCTGGGGCCAGGGCTCCACATGGCCATAAAAGGGTACTTTTAAGAGGACTTAAGGACACCACATTTCCAAAATAGCAATTATAAATAAGAAACAAAAATTTAAACAACTACACAAATATTACCCTGGAACTTCCTCGGTAGAGATGACAAAGCTGATCAAATGCTTGGATTTGCTGTGGGTCCAGAACAGGTTCTGAGGTTGCCTGAGAAGTAAAAACAATAAGGTTAGTAACATCCATGGCCTCTGAACTTGGCCAATGGTGACACAGGAAGTGCTGCTTCCTCCATTTCTCTGAAGAAAATCCATGCTACCAGCAATTAGTGAAAGATATTTTACTGAGCATTAACTAGAAATGGACAGGTCCCTCTAAGGTCCCTTTGTGCCAACCCCCAGCTTACCTCTCTGTGGACCCTTTCTCCAGTGTGCTCTCTAATTTCCTGCTCTTACAGCTTCCTTTAGGGCTTCTTGAGCCCTCTTTGCTTTCATTCTGCAGAGAAATTTAGCTCCATCCAGCCCTGCCTTCCTGTATCCATCACTGAGTACACCCAGCAAAGATGGGCCTTCTTTGTTGTAGTAGTAGGGGATCATTTTACAGGAGAAATCATGCATTTTTCTGTCTCATTATAAAGCTGGTAGCCACCTATGGGGTTGCAAGCTTGGACTACTGCTTTTTAGAAGAGGTGAACTCTAATGTTTCTATAGCAGTGTTGCGGTGGAACATGCCAATACTGTGGTTCTACTCTTGGTGGATCTGATCCAACTCATACCTACAGAGACGACAGGGGCTCCTGGGGTTGCAGTATAGGCTTTGGAGTCAGAAGTAAATTGGAAGTACTGGAAATACCAGTTCTGACACTATCCTGCTGTATGATCTTAGGCAAGTCACTTCTCCATAGTAGTAGCCCTAAATGACACATTAGACCAGGTGGATGTAATTGATCATTTTAGAACATTTCACCCCAAAGCAGCAGAAAATACATTCTTTTCAAGTACACATAGAATACTGTCCAGGATATAGGAAAACGTTAGGCCACAAAACAAGTCTCAATAAATGTAAGAAGATTGCAATTGTATCAAACAACTTTTCTGAACACAGTTGTATGAACTAGAAATCAATTACAAGAGGACTGAAAAATACAGAAACACACGGAGATTTAAATAACATTACTAAGAAATGAATGGGTTATTGATGAGATCAAGGAAGAAATCAAAAGATACCTTGATACAAAAAAAAAAATTGACCCCAAATCTGTGGGACATGGCCAATGCAGCTCTAAGAAGGAGATTCATAGCAACACAGGCCTACCTCAAAGAACAAGAAAAATTTAAACTATCCAACCTTATACCTAAAGGAGCTAGAAAAAGGAAAAAAAAAACCAAAGTGAGTAAAAGGAATGAAATAATAAAGATCACAGCAGAAATAAACAAAATAAAATCTAAAGAAAAGATCAATTAAACCAATAGCTGGTTCACTAAACAGATAAATAAAATTGATAAACCTTTAGTCAGAATTACCAGGAAAAAAAAAGAGATAACCCAAGTAACATAAGAAATGAGAGAAATAAAAACCAACACCACAAAAATACAAAGGATTATAGGAAAATACTATGAACAACTTTATGCCAAGAAATTGGACAACCTGGAAGGAATTGATAAATTTCTAGAAACATACAATCTTCCAAGACTAAATCAGGAAGAAACAGAAAATGTGAACAGACTGATAACTGCTAATGAAATTGAATCAATAATAATTTAAAAAAAAACTCCCAACAAACAAACGTCCTGGACCAGATGGCTTCACAAGTGAATTTTATCAAACCTTCAAAGAAGAATTAACATCTATCCTTATCAAACTATTCCAAAAATTGAAGAGGAGGGAAGGCTCCCAAACTCATTTTCTGAGGCCAGCATTACCCTATTACCAAAACCAGATAAAGAAACTACAAAGAAGGAAAATATAGGCCAATATCCATGACAACTACAGACGCAGGAATCCTCAACATAATATTAGCAAACTGAATTCAGCAATATATTTAAAAGATCATTTAACCTGATCAAGAGGGATTTATTCCTGGTACTCGAGGTTGGTTCAATATTTGCAAAGCAGTTAATGTGATACACCACATAAATAAAATGAAGGATAAAAATCACGTATCAATGGATGCAAAGAAAGCATTTGACAAAATCCAATACCCATTTATAATAAAAACTCAGCAGTGGGGACAGAGGGAACATACCTCAACATACTAAAGGCAGTATGTGACAGACTCACAGCTAACATCACATTCAATGGTGAAAAACTGAAAGCTTTTTTTCTTTAAGATCAGGAACAATACAAGGATGTCCACTTTTACAACTTTTATTCAATATAGTATTGGAAGTTCTAGCCACAGCAATGAGATAAGAAAAAGAAATAAAACATGCCCTAACTGGTTTTATTTCTTTTTTAAATAAATAAATAAGTGACTGGTGGGGCTCAGTTGGCTGGGCATCATCCTGCAAACTGAAGGGTCACTGATTCAATTCTCGGTCAGGGCATGTGACTCGGTTGCAGGCCAGGTTCCTGGTTGGGCGCATGTTGAGAGGCAATTAATCAATGTTTCTCTTGCACATTGATGTTTCTCTCCCTGTCTTTCTCTCTCCTTCCCCCTCTAACAGTAAATAAATGAAGTCTTTTTTAAAAAATGAAATAAAATGTATCCAAATTTGAAAGGCAGAAGTAGACCTGTCATTATTTGCAGATGACATGATATTTTATATAAAGAACCCTAAAGATTCCCCCCAAAACTATTAGAATAAATAGTTTCTACACAGAGGGCCCATAGACATGAAAAGATGCTCAACATCACTGATCATCTGTGAAATGCAAATTAAAACCACAACGAGATATCACCTCACACCTGCCAGAATGGCTATCATCAACAAATTAATATATAAATGTTGGCGAGGATGTGGAGAAAAGGAAACCCCTGGGCACTGTTGGTGGGATTGTAAACTGGTGCCACCATGGAAAACAATTGGAAGGTTCCTCAAAAAAATTAAAAAGAGAAGCACCACACGGACGAGCAATTCCACTTTGGGGTAAGTATCCAAAGAAAATGAACACTAATTCAAAAAGATACATGCACCCCCTCTGTTCACTGCAGCATTATTTACAATAGCCAAGACAGGGAAACAACCTAAGTGTCCATCAGTGGGTCACTGGATAAAGGCGACATGGTACATATGTACAATGCAGCATCACTCAGCCGAAAAAGGATGAGGTCTTACCGTTTGTGATAACATGTTTGGACCTAGAGGGTACTGTGCTAAATGAGATAAGTTAGAGAAAGACAAAAAACATGACTTCATCTATATGTGGAATCTAAAAAACAAAATAAACCAATAAATAAGTAGAAACTCATAGATACAGAGCACAAATTGATGGCCACCAAATGGAAGGGGGTGGGGCCGGGTGAAAAAGGTGAAGGGACTGAGAAGTGCAGACGGTGGTTACAAAACAGTCGTGGGGTGTGAAGTACAGCGCGAGGAATACAGTCAATAATACTGCAATAACTGTTTGGTACCCGGCGGGTACTAGACTTATCAGGAGGATCACTTCATAAATTATCTAAAAGTCTAACCGCTACGCTGTACACTTGAGACTAATATAAAACAATGCTGAATATCAACTGTAATTGAAAAAAACCCCACTAATGTAGGAGAGTTTTCCCACATGTAGTAAAACTAAAAGGCAATAAAGATGATATCTGGAAAAAAAAAAGAGGTTATGTAAATTTAATGTTTTCCAGGAAGGACTTTGCTTCTTCTCCTCAAAATTTTCACTACCTCTGGGGAAATAAACCTACAAAGAGCTAAGAGAATGGAAAGCAGTCAGTAGTGCCAGCCTAATGTGAAACGATCCCACAGCCCCACCTCCTGCTTTTTAGGTCCAGAAAGCAGCTGTCAGAGAGGAGGCTGACATCTCATGAGCTTCCAGAGCCCCACAGTGGTGCCCCAAAGATAATGTCAAGGCTCTGGAGACCAGCTCAGGGCGTAGTCGCCTTAGTTCTTCTTGGGGCTCTCAGTGATGTGGGGACAGCTGAATGTGGGGATGGCTCGACGGAGGTCCTGAGAAGGGCAGTGTGACCCACAACAGCAGCCAGAAAGAGAAAAGGGTGGGACCCTCAGGCTCTGCTTTTCATCCTGTTAGATTCCCATCTGTAGGTCTGCCAAACCCATGGAGAATCGTTCTCTGATCTGAAAATGTTTAAAGTTGCATCGACACTTAAAAATACTTTTCTCAGTATAATTTTGTAGGAAACTCGATCATATTCTTGGACAGAAAGTGTGTGGGGGGGTATCACATTTCTGAAAGATACTTAGTAAAACACTCGGGAGAGATTAAAGCTAAAGATGATCAGAGGGTTTGAGAAATACTATGAACCTAACACAAAGCAAAAAGAAAAAAATATATATCTTCGAGAGCCTTAACAATGGAAAACATGGTCTTGTCCCCTGGTTTTCCTAATCCCTCCCGCACTCCTGGCACCAACTAGGGAGCGGGTGGGTTAAAGAAAAGGATGATACGTGACTTTCATTGGCCATTCAAATGTCAGCTGTGGGGTCAGCCGCCCACCCAGTCCATTTGACAGGGGCCCAGCCATCCTGACCTCGACTTTTATCCCTGGTTACTCTGTGATAAGGCTTACCAGGAGTCCCAAATGGAAATACGTCAGGAATACACCAAGTAGGGCAGTGGGAGGTAGGGCTGGCAGGTTAATTATAAAGGCCAAGTTAGCAAATGATGAAGCAGCAGGAGCAAGAAATGGTGTCCTAATGGAGGTGCTTTTGTAAAACAGCCCTTTGCCTTGGAGGGACATTGTAAGAAAAAATCTCATGCAATGAACTATTATACTTCTTACAGAAAATGGTATATGGTACAGGCCA
>PVKM010034662.1:0-15481 GCA_004027735.1 Carollia perspicillata
TAGACAAAATCAAGTAGATTAATAATTGAGCCAGTCAACAGAGAGATGCTGAATAACAGAGGGACACCTAAGGTAAAATTTAAACTTCCTACTATGATATATAAATCCTTAGTTATTTTGTTTTTTGTTTTTCCTTTCCTTCCCAATAGTTTTTGCTACTGTTATGGACTGAATTATCCCTGAATTATTAAGTTAAAGTCTGTGGGGGTAGACTGGGATGGGAGTAAAAGACAGAAAACTGTGCTTGAACAACAATTAAAATAAAAAAATAATAATTTTAAAAAAAGTCGAAGTCCTAATATTTCCACCCTGCACCCACCCCTCCTATAAATACATTTAGAGATAGAGCCTCTAGGGAAGTAATTAAAGTCGGGTGAGATTTTAGGGTGGGGTCCCACTCCCAAAGAACTGTCACCTTAAAAACGGAAGAGACTACAGGGACCTGTCTCTGCTCACAAGGAGGAGGACCAGGTGAGGACTCGGTGGGCAGTTGACTGTCCACAGGCCAGGAGAGAGTCTGTACTGGAAAATGGGTTCCAGCCCCTTGATCCTCCCTTCCAGCCACCAGAGCTGTAAGAATATCATTTCTGTAGTTCAGCCACCTACCTGGTCCCTGGCATTCTGTTCAGGCTGCCCTGCAAACCAACATGCTCTCTATGTCACCACCCCCCACCTTCTGCTCCCTGTTGCTCAGTCGTATGCTCCCAGACACACCCTGTGTCGGGCATCGCTTCAGTTGTTAGGGGTACAGCTCTGGGCTAAACACAAAATTATCACTTCATAGGATTTATATTCTGGAAGCAAAGATAAAAGTGAACAGGTCAATAATTTCACAGTATAATATCACTTAAAAGCTAGGACAATGATGATAAAGACTGGAGAAGAAAATAACAGGAGGCCTTGCTACTAGAAAGGCAGGGAATCCTTGCTGAACAGGGGACAGCTGGACAGAGTCACAAGTGAAAGGAGTGAGGGGACAGAGAAGTGTGGAGTGACCGAGGGGGCAGAGACAAGCTCAAGGCCTGAAGGTGGTAACGCACTTGGCACAGGAAGAGTCGCACAAAGGCTGGGGTCCTGAGCTCTGGGAGCAGGCAAGAGAATGGAGAGGGACAGCTGGAAGCACAGGAGGCTTTGCTAGGAACTTGGAGACAGTGCTGGGAGGACATGCGTCTTGCAGCCTGTCAAGGCCAGGCACGTCCACTTGGGATTTGGGCAGAGGAAGAGGAGCCGTGGGGATGCCAGACAAGCTTTATTCTTGGACGGGCGAGCCACACTCGCTGCGAGCCTTGTGTTGTGCGGCTGGAAGCCCCAAGTCCCTTATACAGTAAATGTACACAGAGCCAGCAGTGTGCCCAAATAGTGTATAACGCAGTGTGATTCTGCGCATGCGGGCCCACTCAGAGTTATGGGAATAGGGGATACAGTTTATCGGTCCCAGACTCAAGGCCGTGGGAACACTGCTTATCTGAGTTCTCCAGACGCCTGGGTGAGGGAGCCAGACTGCCTCCACTTACCCCATGACATGTGGCCGTGATCCGAAATAGTTTTAAAGGACTATTGAGGCATCGGTCTGAATGATTGGATTTAAAGCAGCAAGAAGGGCATGAAAGAAAAGAACCAGCATATTATAATAAAAGAAACAATTGTTTTTTAATGTTGTTTTAATTTCTATTCTTCAACACTCACCAGTGGCCTCACCCCTCAAAGGTTGCAGTTGAAGAATAAGAAGAAATAAGAAGAAAATGGGACAGCGTGAATTAATTAATTCCTAAGTCAGTATGAACTATTTTCAGAGAGTCAGATAAAGTGAATTGTTTCATAAACAAATTACTTCAATCCCTCAAGACTTAGTGAGGGCAGAATTACAAGTTTAAAGAAATCAAATCTTGGTCTATCAAGAAATTGGGATTCTGGAATCAGTAGTTATACATGTGCATTTTAAAAATACATATGCATCTTTTAAGGATTTTATTTATTTTATTTTTTAGAGAGGGAGGGGTGGAGGGAGGAAGAGAGGAAGAGAAACATCGATGTGAGAGAGAAACATTGATCTCACACATGCCCCAACCGGGGACTGAGCCCCCAACCTGGACATGTGCCCTGACCAGACTGGCGACCTTTCTCTCTACTGGAGAATGCCTGGCTAAGTGAACCACACCAGTCAGGGCCAGATGCACTTTTAATAGACTTTGGTCTTTTAAGAAAAAAAGCCAGTTCTATAAGGTTGCTAGCAATTTTTATAGTCATATGATGTAAAATCAACTGAGTCATACCTAGCATCAAATTTCTTCTTAAAAAGTAAATGAAATAGTATTCTATTTTTCAAACAGCTAGGAGAAAATATTGCCTCTTCTCTACCATACAATAAAAATTGAGAAAGCTTGTGTGTGTGAGAGAGAGTTTAGGGGAATTTCTTGTATATATGAAAAGAAAATTCTGCATTCATATTACCTAGAATACACATTTCTAAACCAGCTACTCAGCAGTGCAATACCACAGATCCTAGTCATTCTTTATGGCTATATTGTATTAAGTGATTAAATAATTAAGCAATTAAATATCTAAATGACACAACAACACCAGTATTTCCAAAACCAAGTTCATTGCCTTTCCTTTAAAAAATTGCTTTACTAATTCCTTTATAGCTCATATTGTGCCAGGGCAAATATCACGAGAGATACATTTTATTACTAATAATAGTCAATATTCTTTCTGGCTTTGCCTGATTCTGCCAGAGCCCTGAATTATTTTCACACATACTACTATCGTGTACAATGTGTTTTCTCTCTTTTGTCGGCAACAGTCACAGGCATCTCTGTTGTTTCTGATGCAAAACTCTCCCTTCATGATCCAATGGGTTTCAAGTGCCCCGCCCCGCATCAAACCTCATGAGACATGAGTCCAGTCCCTCAGTGCTGTCAATGCGCAGCCACGGTCTGAAAGACTCCGGTGATTGGATCTTGTCCTTCTGGGGCTCCATCTGTTTTGGAAAAACTAGGACAGTGTATTGTCCAGGTAATTTGCAATATGTTGTATCCAAATGCAAAGTGCTTTTCTGAGGCCTACCTGGGTATCTTATGCCTTGCTTACGCACATCAATACTGTCAGAATGGCGTCTTCACCATGAACAAGCTCGCCTTCCTATCTCCAAGTGAGTCAGACGCTTCCATCTCAAACATCTCTATTATCGCAAAGTACAAACCTAAGTGTCCAGGTCACGGAGGTGAGTGGCTTAGGGACATGGGTATGACAAAATCCTGAACAACGAGACATGAAGGTCTATCTAAGGAGGAGCAACGTTAACTGGTAAAATTAGTCATCCTATGTTTTTATTTCCTATAATGAGCTCACTACAAATTTAATGATACATATGTTAATGTCAATATTTAGATTTTGCAAATCCATATATGGTTGAGATTTTTTAAATTGTTCAGATGATTATTATTTGCAAAATCAGTGAACAAAAGTATAATCAGTAAATTCACGGTCAGATGTCCCTGGAGAGTTAAATCCAACCTGAGAGGCGATACCCCAACTGGCCCCCATGCAGGGTCCTTGGCATTGATGTCCACATCTCCCATGGCACCCAGAGTGGCTTCCTTTGTGTTCTCTGAGAATTGGCTCCGTTCTTGTTTTCTGCCATCATACCAGTGAGAAATTCAGAGAAATTGCCAGATGGCTCATTCTGTGAAGTACTCTGTGTAATCAGGAAGACTTGGAAATAAGCAAGCCTTGGCAGAAACCAGTTAGCAGAGCTCATTGTTATTGCTGTCATAGGAAGGTCTGCTGTCCTGTTCTCAAGGAGAAAATGCAATTGCTGGAAACCCAGATTGCCACAGGGCCGAATACCATAAGTTATTCATAGTTTATGGGGAGCTTTTCTAATTACCCCACATGTGTTCGTCCTTAACATACAGAGTAGAAAAGTTCAATTCAAACCAAAGGAGAAAAGGTTTCAAATGATCTCTGTGTTCAGTGCTCGATTTAGTTATGAAGAAGATCACCAGAAAAGCTGATGATTGAATTTTCACTATCATTTTTGGGTTTAAGACCCCTGTGATAGGGACTAAGTCTTTAATAAGTAATGATGTACAATGATGTGACAATTTAACCATATCATGTTTTTTGAAAGGTATATATAAAAAAAATCTTATCTCTTAAAGGAATAAGTGATTCTATGTAGATCTTTGCTATAACCTGTCCAGTTAGTTTTAATGAACATTAATTTTCATTGTGTTATTTTGTGTGTAAAGACACGTATTTTACCTAATTATTTACCAAGTCAAATACAAACTCTGGAACTTGGGATTATTTCCTATTTCATCTTCATCTTTGTTTCAACTCCTAACGCACCCGCAAGGCTACTGCCCGTTCAGCAAAAGCACCTTTATTGCAATCACCACTTTGCTTCCCTGACTTGGAAGATTCTTTCTTTTTCATGCTCAGATCCTAAGCTTACTTGATAATTAATGTCTGCATGTCTTTCAAATCCACAGCCACCCAAATGACTCTACTCTGAATTCTGTAACTTAATTGTTTACGTGCTGCACATTATTTACTTATATTCTACCTTAAAGCAACCCTTACCAATTTTGAAGCACAGCCCAAGTCTCACGGGCTTTCCCCCTTCCAGGCTCTCCTATGTCTCCTATTTGTCCCCTCGCCCAAACCCCCACACTGTTAACTCTCCCGAAATAACTCCCATTGCATGCCTTTCTTGCTCCAAATCATTCCCTTAATCTTCAGTGTCCACAGAGACAATTCCACAGTTCCAAGCTTCGTATTTTTAGATCTGCTTTTAAAAAAATCACCCAGGTGTACACGATACATACATCAATACATGGAAGGGAAACAAGGAAACATAAGTGTTCTAAACAAGCAGTTTCCTTAGAACGAGAAGGTAGCAGGATGCATAGCAATGAGGGAGATGTCTTGATGAATTTGAGCTTGTTTGTTTAATATGCTGATAACTGTAAGGAATACATGATCTCTTTGTTGAGCAAGAGAAGAGTGGAGGACTGCAAGTCAAACCTGAATATTTGAGCCAGGCAAAAAGCCAGGCGGAGAACTTGGCACTCTGTGTGGTAGCAACTGAGTGAGTGCGATTTGGAGAAGAGAGGAAATCTAAGAATGGACATAGGTGTCCTAGAAACACCCACTTTCTTTGGCATGTGACACTACACTCCTGATATTCTTACCCCACGTTCTACATGTTGGGTCCTATATGAAGGCATTCTCTTTTATTCCAACTCAAATTCTGGGTTACTTTTAAGCGCCATTTTTCATCCTGTCATCTTTCCTACTCATTGTCAAGACTTTTCTTATCTCCTCCTACAGTGTCTCTGTACGTTAGTGTTCCTCCAAGACTTGTCTTCTGCCTTCCTCATTTTTTTTTTTTGTTCTAAAGACTCTTTCAGGGTCATTGCAGTCATTGTCATTTTTCTTATTTTTTATGCATCTTCTTGTATTTTTTATTGCCACTTATACTATATTTAATCCCAAATCCAAACCTCCAACAAATCCTTCTAGCAAGAAAGCTACAAACCTTTTATCCACCTGCCTTTCCCATGTCTTCACTCGGATGTCTTACAGAGGCCTCAGATGTCAGAAGTACCCTGACCAGATCTCATCATTTCTTGAACCCTTGCCCTGAAACTGGTACTTCCATTATCTGTTGTTAATTATAGGAAGTTTCAACATATAGTTCCAAATCTTAAACATCTACCTATGCTGGCACAAATCCAGTACAATGCGATGCTGCTTCTTACCTGTTTACTGAAACAGTCTTCTAACTGGGCCTGCTACAGCTCTACCCTCCCCACCCCCATCAGTTACTATCTTACCTGGCCACTTCATTTAACTCTATCTACTGTTCTTTTAGGCCTCAGATCCAGGAAGTAAACTTACTTACTTTTTAGGATCCTCATATTACATTAGGCCCCTCTGATTTATGCTTTTAATAAACTGTTATCTTTCTTAGCATACTTGTTCCTTGGAATTCTTGCTCTAATATCTGTTTTCCTATCTGAATCGTAAGATGTGTGAGTGAAGAACTGTGGTAGGAAAGAATAATGACCTCTTAAAAATTAATCATCCACACCTGATTCCAATGGTTTACATGTTGAGATTTTTGAATTTTGAATTGATGGTATTTAGAGACAATTTGAAGTAGACTAAATGCAATTTGTATTTGGAATTAATGTGGAACTTTAGGGGCCTGAGAGTAGACTACACTTTGGCAGAACCATGGGCCCCTAAAAATTCCTGGATCTTAAACACCCCCAAACCTGTGACTATGTTACATTACATGGTCAAAGCAAGTTTGCCAATGTAATTAAAGTTATAGACCTTAAAATAAGGAGATTATCTTGGATTATCCAAGTGGGCCCAATCAAATCTCCTGAGCCATCCAAAGCAGAGAACATGCTCAGGACACACATTTTTGACTCCTTTGTGTAAGGAGTTGAGAAAACCAAGGAGTGGATGTTGGGTTATTTGGTGGGAATTATGTTTGCTTTTTAAAGAAACCACCAAATTGTCTTCCAGAATGTCCCATTTGGATTCCTATCAGCAATGAATGGGAGTTCTTTCGACTCCATGTCCTCGCCAGCATTTGGGATTCAGAATTCCTCCAGGGTATCACTTGTCACTGTTGTTGTCCTAATGAGCATCATCGTCCTTTTCACTCACCCTCCTTCAAACTCGGTGGGCCCACAATAGTGTGAAGACACATTCCGGCTCTGCTCTGAGCATGCCCCTCTCTCCCTCCCTGCCAGTCTCCCTCCCCCGGCAACTTCCGCTCCTTCTGTTCTGTGCCCTCTCCTTTCTCACACTCTGAACTCCTCGTGGAGAAAGGAGACCCTTTAGACCCATTTTATGTGTCTTAACTTTTATCTCATACTTTCTCTGCTCCATTTGTTGAGTGTTAATCCCTTGTTTTATCCATTTTAAGTGTATCTCTCCTTTTATTTACTAAAGTTTGGTTTGTTTATGTATTATAAATTGATTTTGAATTACTAAAATCTCCAATTGGTCCTAGTTGGTTTTATTTCATAACATGTAATGATTTTTAATGTAAGTTTATCATGTATATAATTGTATAATATCCCTCAGCATAGCATAATACAATTTATAATACAATAATATATTGGGTTGGCCAAAAAGTTTGTTTAGTGTTTAGTTTTTTCCATATGATGGCTTTAGTAGTGCTTAGTTGTCTTTAACTTCATTTGAAACAATTTTGTTAGATTGTATTGTGACAGCTGCCATACCAGTGTGTATTTAAAAAAACCAAAATAGTAAATTTTTGTGTAGCCATTTTAATATTGAAGATGGAAGAAAATATGCAAGATTTTCAGTGTATAAAGTTTTATTATTTTGAGAAAGGTGAAAACACAACTGAAACACAAAAAAACTTTGTGCAGTGCATGAAGAAGGTGCTGTGACTGATCGAATGTGTCAGAAGTGGTTTTTAAAGTTTGTTGGTACTACTGACATCTTGGCCGAGTAATTCTTTGCTGTGGGGCTGTCTGATGCACTGGAATATGTTCGACAGCACTCCAGCCTCTGCCGCCTAGAAACCAAAGGAGATAGCCAACATACTGAAAATGTCCAAATCAATAAAGTTATTGCTGAAAATGAAAAGTGTGCCTTTTATTTTATGGAAAAAACTAAACAGACTTTTTGCCCGACTCAGTAATACAATTAACTGTATTATTTTCTCATATTTAAATTTTTATCTGAAGAACTTTGGTAGTCTTTGCATATGAAATGAGTTGATTGCCTACTGCTGATGCATTTCTTAGCCACCTCCTTCTGCATTGCCAAGGTGCTGTGGGGAAAGGAGGTAGAGAAAAAGGTCCTGCCTGTGATATGTATTCTGAGCAGAGCATTTCTTGCTCCTTCTGAAATCTGTAATTACCGTGGAAGGTGATCAGATGCCAGTTCCAGTGCTCACATCCACAGTCCTTGGGGAGAAAGGCAGACAGCCTAGCTGCCCTGGGCCATCTGCTGTGCGCTTCCAGGACCCACACCTCCCTGGCCTTGACTTTCTGAAGTCTTCTCTTGGATGTGTTTAGGCCTGGTCTTTCCTTCAGCTGTGCTTCTGTATTGATCTTACATCTTTTAGTCCTTCCAGGAATTTCTCAAATATCAGCTATGTTTATAGTTCCATTTCAAATCAACGTTGCTCTGATGGAATTTTTAAAAATCTTATGAATATATTCTGTAATTTTATTCAAATTAAAATATGCCTCCCCAACAAATGATACTAGATAATTGTGAAATCCACAAAGAAAAGTCACCTTAAACTCTACCTAACAGGAAAAAAAAATTGAAGATGCCCCATAAACATAATTGACTACAGACAAATAACACAACAAAGCTTATAAAGATAGCATAGTAAATTTCTTTATTTACTTGGGATAGTCAAAGTTTTCTCAAATAGAATATAATTAGGTATTGATCATAAAGAAAAAGACTTTTCTTTAAGTTGGATTGTATTAAAACCTAAAACTTCTGTTAATTAGAAGGTGTGATTGAGTGAAAGATAAGTCACAAAGTGAGAGAGATTCACAATATTTTGACAAGCGATTCATGTCAGAGTACAGAATTCTGACACTAAATTAATTTTTAATAACAATCCTTACTTTCTTTCTCTTTGTGTAAGATAAAATTACTAGAGCATAAAATATATTGAATAACTGAGGAGTGAAGTATATTTCCCAAGGTGGACTTCCAAGTCAGCTGTGTAGTCAGGCTGAAAATCCACTCTAACCAAATAACCCACACGTAAAATAGTGCTCATAGTCACAGTACTTCAGTTTTTTTTAAAGGCAAAAGGAATCTAAAGAAGAAATTGGTAAATAAATAGTGGCCATTGGTGGTGTGGTGGGTAGTGTGCACTCTTTCTAACTGGTGCTTAAGAAGACTGAAGAAATAAAGGAAGCATTTTAATTAAATATTTAATTTTTAGTGAAGATATAAAATGCAGCATATTCAATTATATGAGATTTTAATACTTTGAAATAATTTAAGATGATAGGGGAGAGAAATGTATCAAAATATTATATTGTTAGCTAAGTTAGTGGTGACATTTTTCTCTATTTTTCTTTCTCCTGTGTGATTATTATTTTATATTTAAATGATAGCATATAGTCAGATATTTTCATTGGAAAAGATATTATCTGGAAATCATCTGATTAAGGGTAACAATACATTTCCCTCTGTTTTTAATTGTCACCTTGATTTGCCAGGAAATTAGACTCTTTCACAAGTTGCAATGTTTTCAGTATGAAATACGCTCATGTGAAGCTTGGCAGTTTGGTAAACTTTTAAAAATAAATAGTTTTTATTCCAAATAGTCTTTTAAAAATTGATTTGATAAATCCCGAATAATTATTTTGGAAAGTTGTTTTTTTATTTGGATGCTTGTAGATTTTTTAAACTAAAATTGGTGGAGCAAAATTAAAATTAAAAATGCTGACAAGGCCCTGGCTGGGTAGCTGGGTTGGTTGGAGCATGGGCCTGATACACCAAGGTTGTGGGTTTGATCCCCTGTCAGGACACATACAAAATTCAACCAATGAATGCATATATAAGTGGAACAACAAATCTCTCTCTCCTCTCTCTCTCTCTCTCTCCTCTTTCTCTAAAATCAATAAAATAAAATTAAAATGTCTTTCAAATTTTAAAAAATGTTGACAGTATCTCAGTTTGGCAATGAAATTCCTCATTTCCTTCTCACATAATACAGTTTTAAGGCAGGACTCTACCAGCCTAGGCATCAACTAAAGTGTTTGTATGATAGCTAGCTGTTCTTTCCCAAATCGAGTTTGAAGGGGTATGCTCTATGCAGAAGTTACAAGAGAAAACTTTCAGAACTGGCTCCTTTATCATTCTTGGGCTCCTAAGAATGATAGAGGAATTAAGAATAAGTGAGAGCTGAAAGAGACAGAGGCGTCTAGAAGAGCTTTTCTCTAGAAAGTGCATTTGGGTCTTCCAGCCAAGATGGAGGTATAGGGAGACACAAGGTACCTCCTCATACAACCAAAGTTAAGGACAACAAAAATTTAGAAACAAAAAATCAACCAGAACAGACAGAAAATTGAACTGTATGGAAGTCCGACAACCATTCATCCAGACCAGTAAGAGGGTCGGAGTGGTCAGCCAGTGGGGAGGGGTCGAGGCAGGAAAAAGCAGTGGCTGCCGGTCGACCCAGGCGCATAGGCAGCAGTTGGCAAACCCTGGGCGTAGGGTGGCAATGGGCAGACCCAGTGGGGTGTGCAAGGCGGCTGGCTGACCGTGGTCTCACATTCACATGCAGATAAGCCAGGTGAAAACGAGCAGCAAAACAGACCACCCAAACCAGGGCCCCAGCACCGGGAAATAAAGCCTAAAAGCACTGATTGAAAACACCTGTGGGGATTGAGGTGCCTGGAAAGATTCCCGGCCTCACAGGAGAGTCCATTGGAGAGACCCACAGCATCCTAGAACATACACAAGCCCACCCACCTGGAAATCAGTGCCAGAAGGGCCCAATTTGCTTGTGGAAAGTGGCAGAAGGAACTGAAATACGAGATCAGGGAGCAAACACTATAGTTCCCTCTCTGACCCTGCCCCCACATACAGCATCACAACCCAGCAACTGGGTTGCCCCCGCCCTGGTCAACACCTAAGGCTCTGCCCCTCAAACATAACAGGTGCGACCAGAGTCCCCCCCAAAAATGGCTCTAACAGAAGAACAAATAAAAGCTCCAGAGACAATATATCTAAGCGACCAAGAGATAACCAACCTATCAGATGCACAGTTCAAAGCACTGGTGATCAGGATGCTCACTGAATTAGTTGATTTTGGTTGCAAATTATATGAACAAATGAAAGTGTTGATAAGTGAAATGAAGGAAAATGCACGGGGAACCAATAATGATGGGAAGAAAACTGGGACTCATATCAATGGAGTAGACCAGAAGGAAGAAAGAAACAACCAAATAGAAAAGAATGAAGAAACAAGAATTCAAAAAAATGAGGAGAGGCTTAGGAACCTCCAGGGCATCTTTAAATGTTCCAACATCTGAATTATAGCAGTACCAGAAGGGGAGGAAGAGCAACAACTGGAAAATTTATTCAAACAAGTAATAAAGGAGAACTTCCCCAGTCTGGGAAAGGAAATAGACTTCCAGGAATTCCAAGAAGTTCAGAAAGTCTCAAAGAAGGTGGACCCGAAGAGGAACACACCAAGGCACATCATAATTACGTTACCCAAGATTAAAATGGAAAGAATTCTAGAAGCAGCAAGAGATAAGGGGACAGTCACCTACAAAGGAGTTCCCATCAGACTGTCAGCTGATTTCTCAAAAGAGACCTTACAGGCAAGAAGGGGCTGAAAAGAAGTATTCCAAGTCATGAAAGGCAAGGGCCTACATTGAAGATTGCTCTATCCAGCAAAGCTTTCATTTAGAATGGAAGGGCAGATAAAGTGCTTCTCAGATAAGGTCAAGTTCAAGGAGTTTATCATCACCAAGCCCTTATTATATGAAATGTTAAAGGGACTTGCCTAAAAAAAAGAACATAGAAAACATGTATAGTAAAATGACAGCAAACTCACAGTTATTAACAACCATACCTAAAACAAAAACAAAAGCAAACAACTAGAACAGGAACAGAACCACAGAAATGGAGATCACATCGAGGGTTAGCAACAAGGGAGTGGGAGGAGGAGAGCGGGGGAAAGAGAATAAGTAGCATAGACAGTGGGTAGAAAATAGACAGGGGGAGGGCAACAATAGTATGGGAAATATAGAAGTTAAAGAACTTAAGACACATGGACATGAACTAAAGGGGGGAATATGTGTGGGAGAGGGTGTGCAAGGTGGAGGGGAATGAAGGGGGGAAGTGGGACAAGTGTAATAGCATAATCAATAAGATATATTTTAAAAAAGAAAGTGCATTTGCCAGACAAAATCTGCCCACAGGGAGGATGGTGGATGACTGCCTCCTTCAGCTCAACCCAGCAGGAGCACAGCCCTGTGGTCTTCCAACCTGTGAGCCCTTGAAGACATAGGAGTAGTGACTGATGCCCCTGAGGGAGCGGCAACAGCGCTGGGTGGAAGGTCACAGTGGCTGCCCTTGGACCCACTGCAGATTCAGAGCCTACTGAGGCCAGGGAAGCGTTCTCCTCTTGAGTATTTCCATGAACCATGGGAGAGAAAGACAATGTGGGATCACACTGAGACTTGTTTTGTAATGTCTTCAAGAGGGACAAAGAGAAGCGATCCATCAGCAAGGAGCAGGGAAGAATGTGGTGTCCAGGAATTACATGAGATGCCACGAGGGGACACCCTGAAGAGAGTTTTCCCCCCAGGTCAGTGCCAGGAGGTCTCCAGTGATGGAATTCATTCAAGAACCTCAACAATGCTGCGTGAAAAAGATTTATGTTAGTTTGGTGGTTTGTGTCTTCCAATAAAACAGTCCATTTCATCTAACTTATCAAAATTATTGCCATTGAGATGTTTACAACATTTCCTTACTATGCATTTAGTATTTGTAACATCTACGGACTTACTCCTTTTTTCATTCTTGATATTGGGCCCTTTCTGAGTTTCTTCTTTGTTAATGATGAGGAATTTATCAATTTTACGATTCTTTATTAATGCTTTGGTTTTATTGTTTCTCTACTCATGTCCATTTCCTATTTTCTGAAATTCTACTATTATCTGTATTGTTTTATCTCTTCTACTTATTTTGGGCTTGATTCACATAACTTTTTTTAATCTCCTCAGGGTGAAAATGTTGATTACTGATTTTAGACCTTTTTGTTCTAGTCAAATATAAACATTTAAAGTCACAAAATTACCTCCAGACTCTGCTTTAGCTATAATTCATGGATTTGATGTGTGTGTTACTGTTTAATTTTAGTTCAGCTGATTTCTGATGAACTTGTGACCTGTACTTTGGTCATGGACTGTTTACAAATAAGTTCTTTAATCTAAAAATACACAAGCATGTTTCCAGATTCTTTGCAAATTGCTGATTTTAATTTAATGATTTCTTAATGGGATCATATATTGTGTGTGATATTTTCTTATGTTTATGGAGGCTGCATTCCTGCCCAGTGTGCGGCCTGTTCTGGGGGAGATGATGGAGTGAGGGTCCGGAAAGAATGTGTGTGCTGGGGCTACTGTGTGCGAGTCCTACACTGTTGATTATGAGTACTGCTGTTCAAATCACCTGTAAGCTTGATAAGTCCCACTTTAGTTATACTGGCAAATACTACTAAAAGAATACTAATGTTTCTAAATCCAATTTTGGATTTGTCTGTTATTTTTCTTCAGTTACTATTGTTTCTATTCTTTCAAAGTTAGTTATTAGGTGTATAGGTACATATTTAGAACTGTTTTGTCTTCAAGGTGAATTGACACTTTATCATTAGAAATACCTGTTGATACCCCAGACAACGATAGTTTTGAGAGACTATTGTTTCTGAAATTAATATAAGCAATGGATTTTTTTAAATGTTTTTATATTGGTATTTCTTATTCCATCATCTTCATTTAACCTCTCTGTATCCGTATATTTAAAGTGAGTTTCTGATAGACATCTTATTATTGCATCTTGGATTTTTACACAGTTGAATATGCTCTACTTTTTTGAGTGTTTAGGATATTTACATGAAAAAAATTATGGACATTATAGGCTTAAAAATCTACCAACATGCTATTTGGTTTTTTTTTTTTTTGTCTTCTTTAATCTGTCTTTTCCTTTGCTGCAATTTTTTAATTATATTGAGTTTATAATTGCATTTTTATCTCTTCTATTGGCTTATTGTTATAACTTTTGTTTGAAATTTTTAGTTGTTATCATATAGGAGAGACTGACAGCTTTGGCTGTGAGATGGCAGTGTGGTTTGCAAATTAAGTTTTGATGGAACAGATAAACCCATTCATGTGTGTATTGTATATGTAATTATTGAAGGATTGTTTTGTGCTACATTGTCAGAAATTAGTGGATGATTGACCTGCAAGCCTAAATATTTGTGATCTAACCTTTTAAGGGAAAGTTTGCAGACTCCTATCTAATCCCATTCATGTACCATCTGGTGATCAAAACCGCAACCTAGCCCTGGCTGGTGTAGCTCAGTGGATTGAGTGCGGGCCTGTGAACCAAAGGATCGCGGTTCGATTCCCAGTCAGGGCACATGCCTGGGTTGCAGGCCAGTTCCCAGAGGGGGACACATGAGAGGCAACCATACACTGATGTTTCTCTCCCTCTCTCCTTCCCTTCCCCTCTAAAAGATAAATAAATAAAATATTTAAAAAACAAAACAAAACAAAACAAAAAAAAAAACCCTGCAACCTAGATAGTGCCTAGTGCCCTGACCAGACTTGAACCCTCAGACTTCTGGTGTATGGGATGATGCTCCCACCCACTGAGCCACCCAGCCAGGGACTACGTTTTCAATATGCATCCTTAATTCATCCTTCTCTGCCATCACCCAACGTGCTCTCAGTTCGACTATACTGGAACAGCTTTTCAGCTGTGCACCCCGACACTGTCCTTTGTGCTGCCTTCTCAGCTATTTTATTTCTGTAAATGCCTAAACCTCACAATGTTTTGCTATCGACACAGGCACACCTTGGAGTTATTGTGAGGTAAGTTCTAGACCACTGTGATAAAGCAAACATGTCAATAAAGTGAGTCACATAATTTTTTTTGGTTTCCCAGGGCATATAAAAGTTGTGTTTACACTATATTATACTCTATTTAGTCTGTAATAGGATTATGTTTAAAAAACAAAAAATGCTTTATTGGTACAAGATGCCAACCACAATCTGAGCCTTTAGTGAGTCATAACCTTTTTGCTGATGAGGGTCAAATCCTTTGCTGTGACTTCAACAGTCCTCACCTTATTTTCGTCAGGAGTGGTTTCCATCTCAAGAAACCACGTTCTTTGCTCATCCATGAGAAGCCGTTCTTCATCCACTAGTTTGATCATGAGATTGTGGCAAATCAGCCCCGCCTTCAGGCTCCGCTTCTGATTCCAGCTCTCTTGCCGTTCCCACCACATCTGCAGTTAGTTCTCCCACCGAAGTCTTGACCCCTCAAACTCATCCACGAGGGCTGGAACCAATTTCTTCTAAACGCCTGTGAATGTGGACATTTCGATCTCTTCCTATGAATCATGAATGTTCTTAATATCACCTGGAAGGGTGACTCCTTCCCAGAAACTTTTCAACTTACTTTGCTCAGAGCCATCAGAAGATTCACTATGGTAGCTACAACCTTATGCAGCGTATTTCTTAAACGATCAGACTTGAAAGTTGAAATCGCTCCTTGATCCATGGGCTGCAGAATGGGTGTCATGTGAGCAGACATGGAATCAACATTAATCTCGTTGTTCATCTCCATCAGGGCTCCTGGGTGACCAGGTGTGTTGTCAATGAGCAGTAATAACTTGAAAGGAAAGGGAATCTTTTTTTCTGAC
>PVKM010034663.1:0-15484 GCA_004027735.1 Carollia perspicillata
TCAGTGTCTTTGGTTATATTTTGCTTGTTTGTTTGTTTTGTTGATTAGGTTCCAGTTAAAGGTGAGATCATACGGTATTTGTCTTTCACCGCCTGGCTTATTTCACTTAGCATCATGCTCTCTAGTTCCATTCATGCTGTCACAAAGGGTAGGAGCTCCTTCTTTCTTTCTGCTGCATAGAATTCCATTGTGTAAATGTACCACAGTTTTTTGATCCATTCATTTATTGATGGGCACCTGGGTTGCTTCCAACACTTGGCTATTGTAAATTGTGCTGCTATGAACATTGGGGTGCGTAGGTTCTTTTCATTTGGTGTTTCAGGGTTCTTAGGATATAATCCTAGCAGTGGAATTGCTGGGTCAAACGGCAGTTCCATTTTTAATTTTCTGAGAAAATTCTATACTGTTTCTTATTCAAAATTTAAAAAACATACTTCAGCCCTCCGTTATTGTCCTTATTTTTGGCTTTTCAGAATCTGTACTTGCCTTCTCTGCCCTCATCATGTTTTCTGTGTCTCTTTTCCCTTTTAGTTATGACTAGCTATTCAGCAAGATTTTTTTAAAGATATTAAATTGAAATTAATACATTCTGATTAAGAAGCCTCTACTCTTTCTTTGTAAGACAGGCATTAACACTGAAAAGTCAGAACATGGAATAAGATGTGCTAATGAAAATGTCTGCAAGTGAGAGTTTAGATTTTTAAATGTTGCTAATCTAATAAGAAATACAGGATGAATGTACAGTGTCCAGCAGCTCTGATATCATCTGTTTTATGCCTTTGAAATGTCCTCCAAATTTCACATAAAAATCGTTTGTGATTCATTTTGATCAGTGACGACTCAAATCATTAAAACAACATCAAATCCGAACAAGTCTAATTGGGAAGTAACCTCTCTGAAGCCAGTGCAAACGGCATCTCTAGTCCGAACAGCTTGTCTTTGTGGGGTCGATACTGCGCTGTTCCTCTGCGGGGAGGCTGACCTGGGTGCACCTGTGTCTTCAGTTCTTCTCGGCACGGCCCAGACTTCCCACACTGAGATATAAAGATCCTTCCCCCTTTAACCCAAATGTCTCCTTTTATTAATATAATAAATACAATATGTATATCATATCATACCATATCACATCATATCATAAATATAATATATTTTCCCCTGAATAATTCTGTTTTTTTAAAGTCAAAATGAAAGTAAAGTAAATGGAAAATTTTTCATCACAAAGGGAAACTTAGGATCTTCTTTTTAGATTTATACTCAGCAGGACCTCAGGACCAGCCCAAATTCAATAAAAATTAGTCTGGGTTAAGATGCTACAGCAGCAAGACCATTTCTCTAAGGCTCGGTCACTTCAGAACCTCATTTGTCAAGTGACTAGTGACTCCTCCCAGAAGACAGAATGAAGGAATATTTCTGAAAACCTGCTAATGTTGGCCTCCTTATTCCAAAGTGAGGAAATCAGGCTGGTTAATTACTTTGCTAAGTACCAGCATGGGAAGGATTTACAATTATGCAGGCTCTGCTGTTGTTACTGCTGCTGACAGAATAATTTATCAAGTTATGGTACCTCATCGAGGGATCTAAAAAGCACATTACCAGTAAGAAATGATTTCTAAAGAAGACTTAATTACTACTATATGTGTTTTTAATGTTGGCTGAAAATATGCAAAAAGACAAGCTAAAGTGGCATGTGACAAGTTCTCATTTAGTCTGTCAGCCACAAATGCATATTTAGAAGGACATAAAAAATAGAAAAGATTAAGAGGCAGAAGCAGATTCTCTTGTCATTTTGAAAATAATTGCCATATTTGCTTGTGAGGTCAAAGTTTCTGCAGAATGATACCTGACAAAGATAGTTCTTTTAGACTTCAAATGAAAATTAAGAGGGGACAGGTGACAAGTCAGTGTGTAAAGATGTTGATCTGGATGTACTCTGACCGATCCGCATCCGAATTGTTCTATAATCCATTCCTGTGTTTCCTGGTCACCAAGTCTGTTTAACTTCGCACTTAATTTATTCAAAACGAACCACCATCTCCCCTTCTCCTATGGCCAGTACTTCTCTACCCTTGTGAAGGTGGCAGTATATCAGCAGCCCTGCCGCAGGCCGGGATCTTCAGTGGGCAAGTGCTCGTCAGCTTTTGGTGGACAGGTCGACTTAAACACAGGGGCTCTTAGAAATGTGACTGCCCTCTCAGGGAAAACAGAGGCCATGCTATTTCCGTACATTCATAATTTCTTATGATAACACAAATATGTAGTACAAAATTAAGGAATTTTTATTCTTTTTGCCTGAAGAATTTTTGCCTGAAGAAAAATTGTTAAAGGGATTTTTTTTTTTAAGTAAAAGAAAGACCATCGCTCTCCATTTAAACAATGGTCTGGGCTGCCTTTCCAATTCCCATTACTGGTAAACTTTGCTTCTGGATAAATACTTTTTTTTCTCCTTTGGCCTGAAGCACATTAAAATCAAGTTTTCCTTAAAGACAGAAATGTGCAAGCTGGACATTTCAGGTGCTAGCCAGTACAGGTGCCCGCACTGCACTGCGGCGTAACTGGCATCTGTAAACTGGATACGGATCAGAGGGAAGGCGGAAACATGATGTTAAGATAGTAAAATAATAAAGATGAAGAGTTAAGGAACAGCTATGCTGAAGAGTTGTCAGGAGGAGACACAGCGAGGGCACTGGGAAATTTGAAGTTATATTTACTTGGCTGTTAGTGGAATGAAGACCAGGGAGGAGAAAAGGAAACAAGACAAACTGTCAGAAAGGCAATATAAAAGAACCGCAGGTTTCGAGCCCCTGGCACAGAAGTTAAGTTTTGATAAGATACGCAACCATCTGATTTTGAAGTCAGTTTTTCCAGAAATCAACAGGAGTAACTGTTTTTCTCTTTCTATTAGTGACCATGTAATATTTTCATTAGTGACATGAAAATATTTTCAAATGGACCGACACTAAAGGCCTTTGCAGTTTTTTCACCGTAAACTCTGTAAAAGTCTGTGAGAATACATGCACTGTGTTAGCCATGCTGCACTCCATCCTCCACACAGGCTTGCTCCTCTTATCCCGTCTGTAACCCACTTTCCCAGCACTGGACTCCCCTAGTCTCCTCTCCTCCCCTCTTCCATTCCATGGGCAGCCAGAGATCTTCACTGCTGCGTAGTCCCTCGGGCCTGATAGGTCAAGTGATCAAGTAGATCACTGTACACTACTTTCTTCTAAGAGGAACCAAATCAGCAAACCTGCAGCAGCCACTATCCACAGGGCCCCTGCAGGTTCAATTCAGATGCTAGGAGCAATGTCCTAGTTTGGACTGACTTCCAACGAGTACCTAGAGGCAGGCACTGGCAGGCAAACACCTGCCCACTGGCAATAGGAGGCAGCTTTTTTAAGTGAAGGGGAAATTCATTTGCTCCTTTTCTGTGCCAGCTTTTTCTCCTTGTAGCTTCTTACACTGTCTTGTTCATCTACTTTTCCAGCTCTAATTGGCTGGAACACAAGTCTTGTACTAACTTAGAATGAAATGTTTAAAACCTTTAAGTTAAATGCTTTATCTCCTTCCTTATTCCATGATGATGAGGATCTGTGCTCTTCTTTTGATCCTTAACCTTCCAATAAACGGGCGGATTCCTGTGTGGGGTCTGGCACCATCTTTTCACCCTGCGCTTCTCCTTCCTAGCTCAAGCCCCACCCTTGCCAGTAAGCACCAATCCGTCCCTCCCTGTGTCCTAAAACCTTCCTGATCTGGTCAAATGGGGCGTCCCTGTCACGTGCTGTTGAAGTACCACGCACGCCCTCCCGTCAGAGCTCTCCCCACATTTGTAATTTCACACTACACTCCATGTGTGTGACTGGGCTTCCTGTCCCACTGAAGTACACGAGGCAGACACATTGCTCCTTTCTGTCTACCACTGATTCCTAGTATCTGGCACACGTGAGACGCAGTAGACACCCAGACATATTTGCTGAATGACTGCATGAATAAAAGATTAATCTTATATGCTTTTATGAAATACTTTCTCAACCATTTTCTCCTTTTCTAAGACTTTCCTGGTAGAAAAGCTTCCTTTGTTTTCTAACGACCAGCCCGAGGGCAGGCAGCCTGGAGATGTGGTCTGTGGGCAGGTGTGAATAGACTTTTTCCTGGCAGGTTGCAAATCCAGTGTGTCCTTAAGCCGCAGACTTCATTATTCTGGGCCTCAACTTTCTCTTTAATCAATGAGGCTTAATGTTTTCTGCTTCTTTTGCCTCATATAGAACTATTGACTTATATGAGATTGTTAGTGTGATAAAATTGATTTTTAAAAGTGCTGTATAAAAATATGTTTACATAAATGTAATTAATGCATTTTTTAAAAATAAGACACTTTGTGGCACTTATATCACCTTTTATAATTTCGCATATTATTGCTGGAGTCCCCTGAATGAGTTTCTTCCTCCTCTTCTATGTCTGTTTCTACCTCTTTAAAGGAAATATGTTTACATAGAGGCTGCCTTTTCAATAAACAAATTATCCATCCATCCATCCATCCATCCATCCATCCATCCATCCTCCAGGAAACCTGTTAGTGAGCATAAAATGACCCAGGCAACTATAACACAGGAGAAGTAGAGGCTGCCATGGTAGCAGAAAAGGGTGCCCCAGCCTCACCACGAGGTCAGAGAAGGCCGCCGGGCAAGTAAAATCAAAACCGAGATCTAAATCTAGATTAGCGGGAGTGAGCAGGTGAAGGGTGTGCATGCATGTGACAGCAGAGAGGGTGGTGGTGGGGGGAGAACACCAGTGAAAGCAGAGGCCCAGGAGGCGAGAGGAGTAGAGAGGCATCTAGCAACAGAGGGCCTGCTGTGACCAGAATATAGAGCAGGGGAAGGAGAGCAAAGGGCACGGCAAGAGGGGCAGGGAGAGGCTAGGAGGGAATGGATGATGAAAGGTTTTGTTAAGACAACTTGACTTTATCCTAAAAGCAATGAGGAAACTTTGAAGAGCTGCAAGCAGAAACATTACATGATTACATTTGACTTTCAAAAATATGACTTTGGTTTGCAGTGTAAAGAATGGAATTACAGGGGGCAATGGTGGAAACAGGATGAACGACAGGTGGCCCTTGCAGTAATCAGGCTTGGATTCAGGAAGTCACAGTGGGAATGGAAAGAAGTGGACGGATAGAAGAATCAACAGGCTCACAAATAATAGGACAATATCGATAAAAGAGAAAAACGACTGCTACTCTTCTGGCTTCAGTTTGGAGAAGGGGATGCCACCCACTGACGGAGAGCTCAGAGGAGGGGCTCTGTGGGGAGCAGTGATAATGTGGAGGCACTTGGACAAATGGAGTGTCCAGCGAGCAGCTAAATTTCTGGGTCTGGAGAGAGAGGGGGGTTGGAGATACAGAGAGATTTCAAAGTGTTCAACACACAGATTGCTAACTGAGGCCATGGTGTAGATGATATTCCCCAGAGAGAATGTGTAAAGAAAGAAGTGAGGCCCTTTGAAAGGAGAGGGCCCTGAGTAAAAACTCAAACGTTAATGGGGGCAGAGGAAGATGAATCTGTAAGGCAGTCGAAGGAGGGGGTGGTGGTGGTGATTTGGGAGGGGAGCCAGGAAAACATGGTACTGGTGAAGCTTCCAAATAAGGAAGGGGGGGTGTCAATCATGTCGAGTGATGCCCAGAGTTAAGGTCTAAAGTAAGATGCTCTTCTGAACATGTGCCAAAAACATGGACTTTGTATTTATCTCCAGAGAAATGGGGCAGGGTCACCCTCACACTTTCCGTTGTGTTGTATTCTCTGGGAGTCTTCCTTGACCTTTCCAGCTAGAAGAGAACACCATCTCCAAATGCCAGGTGGGGCAAAAGTATGTTTACAGTTGTTCATATGAACAATAATACAATATTAACAAATAATAAGAATAAACTCTTTTGCATGTACTCAGAGCTGTAAACCTACTTTTGTCCCACCCTGTATTTATTGAGACAATACTGTCTACACTGAACATTGGGAATTAGAAAACACATCAGATATGGTCCTTGAGAAGAGAGCATTCACGTAAAAATAAGCCATAACCATACAAGTGCAGCCCATGCTGTGCCTCCCGTGAATGTGACAGGAGTGCTCCTCTGGGGCGGTCAGGGGAGGCCTCACTGAGAGGAGGCCTCTCATTGGGTCCTGAAGGGCACGCAATGATAAGCCTAGTTGGCTTATCACTGGATGTGATGGTATGGAAATGGGATTAAGCAGAGTTTATCTGGAGAGCAAGGAACAGATCACAGGGTTAGAGAAGAAGGATCTTGTAGGGGAGCAACAGGGGACACGGCTGGAGCATTTGAAGGTCCAGGTGGAGGTGGTTCTTGAAAGACAGCTGGAAATTTGAACTTCATGGCACAGATAATGGAAGCCAACTATACTGGTTACTCCCTGGACACCATTCAATTCTTATCCGTGTAATTGTGACCTTCATTTCTTTTAAAGCAATTTGCAGTTAGGGGACTTGTCTTTTTAACCTTTGATTGTTCCACAGGGATTTGTTCAGTGCCTCTAACATAAGCACTTTTCATGTGGATGAAATTTCAAAGATAATTCTGTGGCCAATGAAGGCACATAGCTCAGCTCGAACCAGTGCACTAATGCCCGCTGTCCTCTGGGCACAGAGCCTTAGCGCGCGGGTTCGTCGTTGGGCAGTGGGGTGTGGCTGAGGGCTCTCCCAGCCTCAGGAGTAGCTACCTCTGTGTATGTCACTTGGTTGGGCTTCTTGTACTCTCAGCATTTGACAACTATTTATTGCATATTCACTAGGGGCAAAGACAGTCTGATATAATAGGAAAAGTGGGGGCTATGAATGACAGCTTCTGCCTGCAAGTTGCTTTAGGGTGTGATGGGAGTTGTCAGCAAGTAAACAGGTAATTTTGCTATGATGTGCTAAGTCATGCCCATGCTCAAAAGAGTTAAGGTTTAGAAAAAAATTTGAGAGCAAAGATTCTGATCAGCAATGCTAAAGAGAGACCACTGCAAAGATTCCAGCCACGTTGCCTAAAGCTATGGAAGTTAATTAATAATTTAATCTTACCTCAGGGACCCCAATTTAACTGCAGTCAACTTGTTGGCTTTCTTAAAGTGACGTGAAAGTAGGTGATAGATTTCGCAATGTCATAATATTATCTCTTAGAGTACTCAGATATTTTAGATCACCAACATAGGACACAGCTCTTTCCCCAAGAAAAGAAAATGTTATATCTGAGTACTACTTACAGTTTTTGCTCAGAATTGTATTTCATAGCACATGTCTTCAAATGCACTCCTACTGTGGCACAGCCAGCCACTGATTTTATACTTTTAAGGTAACCCTAAATAAACCAGGCTGGGGAGGTTGAGGTCCAGGGAAGAGCCACTTGTTATGTAGGGTTATGCAGCACTGAAACCATGGATGCATAAAGGTGGACCCAGTGCTTGTAAATTACTCTATGCATGAAGGCACGAGTGCAAATAATTCCTTGGGGTTGTTAAAAAGGAGTTTTCTAGAATAAAGGCTGCTCCTTTGGTTCTTAATAGTTTATTAGAGTTAAATGGAGGCAAATGGTAAATTATATATTAGGCCATTCAGCAAGTTTTCTCATGCAGACCCAGGCTGAAGCTATAATTTTAGTCACATTCAAGAAATAGATTCTTTTTTTCCTCATTCATTTTAGGTATATTCACTCAAGAAGCACTGAATAAACACATTTAAATTAATTTAAATTATAAAACAGCTGCTATCTACTGAGTCCTTACTAGTTGCCACGTTTTGTGTATGTCATTTAAATCTCACCATTTAATGTTCCCTCCAGTTTGGTGAAGTTAGTTATTATTATTTTCACTAACTTCCGCAGAGAAGGAAACTTAAGTTCAGAGAAGACAGGTAATTTACCCAAGATGAAAAGGCTAATTAGTGGAAGGGCTGAGTCCAAAGGCAAAGTGTCTTATGTTGACTCCGTTCAGGTTTTAAAGACCAATTCAAGTCTCCCTGACAAAGCGAGTCTTTCCCTTTTTTGTGCTAATTTGGATGGTTTATAGTGTCTATTATTGTAGCTATAATATGATATTTATTTATAAGCTTTCCCTTTTCATAAGAATGATGAATTCCTTCAAGGTAAGATGCAAATCTTGTCCACTTATGCAGTCCCAGGGAGTGGCACTTATTCACTCATTCTTGAATGCCTACTGTGTGCTACACACTAAATTAGGACGGCAGATATAAGAATGAAGGGGCCGTTTTAGGAGAGAAATGGAGAGTTAAACAAGCAATTACAATGAGAGTACAGATCTGGAAAAAGCCCAGCCATTGTTAATATAACGAGAATGACTTGCAGGACATCAATGTAACCTGGTAGCCAAGGAAAGTGGACTGGAATGCGCATGCATGAACAATGATGACTTCACTGTACTAGTCAAAGGGGGTGGTAGATGCCACTGAGTGAGCATGTGTACTGTATGTCTGTCACATTCAAAATGGCCGAGTGACTAGAAGAATGAATCTGCATCAAATCTTGCATTAAGCTTAACATTCCTCCATGGAAACTATTCAGATGATTCAGAAGGCTGCAGCTATGGGCAATTGGTGATTGGCAACTTCATCACAACAATGCACCCACTCATGCGTCACATTTTGTGCAGAATTTTTTGGTGAAACATCAAATCACTAGGGTGACTCAGAACCCAAAGAGTCCAGATTTGGTGCCCTGCAACTTCTGGCTTTTCCCGAAACTAAAATCACACCTTTGAAAGGGAAGAGATTTCAGATCCTCAATGAGATTCAAGAAAATACAATGGCAGCCGATGGAGACTGGGAGAACTGTGTGAGGTCCCAAGGTGCCTACTTTGAAGGGGACCGAGGTATCGTTGCCCTATGTACAATGTATCTCATATCTTGTATCTTCTTCAATAAACGTCTCTATTTTTTATAGTGTGTGGTTGGATACCTTCTGGACAGACTTTATATAATAATGCTATGGTAGGAGAGGTACAGGAATTACAGAGTTTATGATATTAAAATGCTGGGCTCCCTACTTTGTTGGGGTGAAGGAGGCAGAGAAGGGAGCTAGTGGTGCTGCAGTGACAGCGCTGATTCTGGTTTAACCAGGTATTGGATGAAGGTAAGAAGAAGGAGCGGTTCTGGGGATGGAAAGAGTATGTACAAAGGCAAGGGGTGAGAGCAAAAAATGAGAGGGAGGGTGGTGGGGACAGATGGGGCTGAAAACATGAGCAAGGAGCAGACCATGAAGATCCTTGAAAGCTAATTATTTTAAGGTTATTGGAAAAGTTACAAAACGTATTTGAGCACAGAGTGATGACTGAATTTAAAAGTTACTTTAACTGCAAGGGGGAGAATAAAGTAGAGGAGGAAGCAAAGAAGCAGGAAGACCAGATAAGAAGACACAGTTTTGAAGTCAAGGTGAGAAACTCTGGTGGCTGGACTAGGGTAGTGGCAGCATAGACAGAGAGAAGACTTTGGATGCAGAACCAATAGGTTTGTTTTCTAATTAGACGTAGGTAGTTAGTGAAGGAGAGGAGCCAAGGATGATCCTAGGTTTCTGGCTTGGGTTAACTGGATGGGCAGTGGAGTCATTTTCTGATTTAAGCTGGGAAAATAAGATAATGAATTTAGTCGTGGACTAGTTTCACTCTGGAGTGGATGTGATCATTAAGCTGAGAGAGGTCAAGAGTGGGATATGAGCTGGAATAAAAGTTTGGAAGCCATTAGCTCTAGGACTGTGTGACATCACTCAAAGATCCGTGGAGGAAAGAGCAAAGGACCTGGGAAAGAAGGCCAGAGAGAAGGAAATCAGGAGAGGGACATGCCTGGGAAGTCAGAGCAGAAATTTTAAAGAATGTGGGAATGGTCCTACAGGGCCAAGCACATTTCCACAGTCAAGTGAGTGAAGCCCTGAAAATATTTGGAGAGTTTACAATGAGGAGGTCAGTGTTCACCTGGAGGTCAGTGCCAAGGCCATGACCACAGTGGCAGCCAGCCTACTGTGGGGCTGAGGACTAGTGGGAGGAGCTCATTGGTGGCACTGACACACCTTGAACCCAAAGTGTTCAAAGGCACACCTTCAACCCAAGTCTGTTACTGAAATCCAGAGTATTATGAAACTTCAGTGGTATCTTTTTCTACGTATTTCCACATAGCTCAGGAAGCTGCTGCCAACAGGTGTATCTGCAGGATACAACGATGCTTGGTGAACAAATTCAGAAAGGGGCCATGGAAAAATGGACTAAAGGAGACAAAGGGCTAGGATCACGAGTCACTTATTTCTGAAGGCACGGCATGTTGGAAAGCACAATGCCTCACACACAGTTCTCTCTTGTCATCTGTAACAGGAGCCGCTGCCCAGTGGGGAGAGGCTGCCCTTCATGGCACACCCTGCACTGAGGGGACTAGAAAGCAGTATTCAGACTATTTCTAAGGTGGGAGCAAAGGGGAAAGCACTGGTCTTCAGGGTATGTGTAAGTCCTGTTCAATGTAGACAAATGGAGGTGCTTCGAGAAGCACGGCTACACCATGGAGCTCGGCGCTCGCGGCCTCCAGTGAGTGTCCTTCTCACCCACCTTTGCTGACTCTCACTCCCAGCCCCTCTCGCTGCTCTCTTGGCACTTTCTAGTCTGACACTGCACTCTCTTTCTGGCCAATCCCTTCCCATCTCCTGTCCCTCCTTCCACAAAGATTTACTGAGCACCTACTAAGAGCCATATTGTGGGACGGTGATTTTACTACTGAATCAAGACCAGCTGGTGGTCATTTACTACCAGGTGTCCATCTGCCACCCTCTCCATAAATCCCCAATGTAGATCCATGTCTCAGACGTAGCTTCTGAACTCCTGAGCCAATTTCTGATAGATGTTTTCTCTCAGATTTTTGGTAGGAAATCTAAAATTTAGCATGTCCCAAGCTAGCTTTTGTATTTCCACCGAAAAAATCTATTTTTCACTTAATACTTCCTATTTTGGGTAAATAATATCACCATATACCTGGCTGTGAGAGTGAGTCCTCAAAGTCACATGTAACTACACTTCCCTCCCTCCATATTAAACTGGCAACTCGATCCCTTCCAGTCACCCCCTATGGTATTTAGGGGTCTGCTCTCCAGTTCCTTCTACCTTGCCCTGCTTCAAACTTGCATTCCCTTTTGAATGGACCATAGAAAAGCTTCTAACCATGAGTCCTTATTTCTGGTCTTGCTCCCACTCATAAATCCTCCAGAATGCTTTTAATGTCATTGTTCAAAAGCACAAACCTCATCATGCCTCTCCTGGACAAGTTGTAAACTTGCAGTGATTCTTGACTGCCAACAGGTTACAGTTGAAACTCTTTTAAAAGCATTGCTCAAAAGGTCTTTACAAACCTACCATTACAACCTCATCATCTACCGTGTGCCTGGTACTGTAGAACTTATATGGATTATCACATCTAATCCCAACAACATCTCTGGAAGACAGGTATATAATTCTTGTTGTTTTATAAAAGTTAAGAAACAAGGAGATTGAGTGAATTGGCTTGAGGTCACCGGACTGTAGGGACCCAGGAGTTTGCACTTTTGACAACCCCAGGCAGCTGCGCACAGCAGTGACTCCTGAGATACTTGCTTGGCTTGGTTCTGCCCACCCTCACTTCTGGCCTGGTGACCGTGACTAAGTTTCTGAATCTCCTTAGGCCTCCAGTTACTCTCTGACAAAACCAGATCACGTGGGCTATTGTGGAGCTTCAGAGAAATTGCAGATGTGAAGGCCTGAGAACAGCATGCCTGAGGTGGTCAAGGCCTGACGCAGGTAAGGCCAGTCCCTGGACTCTGGTACTTCCCGGATTGCCAGCACAGGTGCAGCTATACTGAGAGGTTAAAAGAAATCATTTATGTGGCTAGCCGTACTGACTTCTGTGGGAGAAGACACACTGGAACCACTGCTCTCGCTGCCTTTGGGAATGACAGTAAAAACTGAAAAAGATGATTAAAGTGGAAAATGGTCTTTGCATCTGAGTGCAATGATTCAAGATGTGCAGAAAGATAAAAGAAAGCTCTATTTTTTTATAGTCTGGAAGCCTCAAACGGAAATGACAGTAAAAATCTACAGAAAGTGAGTCAGCTTCTCTTTCCTTTTGATAGAATGGAGAAAATTCCAGTGAAAAATGTAGATATATATGGCTGATATCTTGTGAAATAATTCAGCTTTCTAAGAAATGAGGAAGTAAATTAATGGGGATTATATAATTCAATATGCTACAAGTATTAAGTACCACTTTTTGCCAACCACTGTGAAGGACATTGTGGGAAATACTTAAAAATCGGGGGGGGGGGGGGCTTGTAACCTACTACAATTGCCTGGAAGAAATATTTAAACCAATTTTAACTGAAAACCACTTTCACGTAAGATGACGATAACGGTGAGCCATTTGCCGAGTGTTCGACTGTGCCTTCACGTACCATCTCACCTGGTTGTAAGTCACACTAGGGAGTATGATCATCCCTTACGTACCAGGTAGAACTGAGACCGAGACAATTCAAGAAACTTGCCAAGTCTGCTGTTTAAAAGTGACAGGTGTATGATTTGCACCCAAAGTGCTTTCCATTCTTACCCAACACTTGTGCACAGACAGAACTACTAAATGTTTTAGAAGTCTGCTATTCTCATTTTAAAAACTTACCAGGGTGGTTTATTTGTATCTTATTCCCCACATCGGAAAAAGCTATATTGAGCTGAAAAATAAATTTACTTCCACTTTATGCAATAGATATATCCCTAAAAAGTTGTTCATAAATCAACATTTTCTTAATAGAGTGCTATTTTTTTGTTGCTACATACCATAGATTTTTCAGAGGTTAACTCTCAACTTCTTGTTTATATAAAATTGATCATTATTATTACTTGGCAATAAGTTCCTGCTGATTTTTTATTTGACAGTGCTCTTGCAAATCCCTTGATTTATTTCTTTTGAAATTTGGATGGTCATCAGTTGGAATTCCTTAAAATGGGGCATATCCTGCATTATTAATATAAAGTTAATCACAGCACAGTTAGAGGATTCCTAATTTTCCCTTTCCTATCATATCACAAACAAGGACTGAGGAGCTTGCAATTTCCAAGTATTTTTATATCACAAATACAGCATTTACATTTACATAAATGGCTTTTCGGGGCACAAAATACAAAATGAATCTGGCATTGTTATCTCCTAATGTATTCCAGGATACTTCCTTGCTAAATTACAGTCACTGAAGTCCACAGAGACAAAATAACACAAACCGCCTACCTTTTCCCCTGGAAAGTACACTGGCTGGAAGATGCCATTACACAAATAGCACTTCTGCTAATTAATTAGTGCTGGCCTTGGTGGCTTTTACTAAACTAAGAAATGAAACCAGATCGTACAATTTGCCTTTTTTGCTCCTATTCTAGTTAAAATTAAAACAGACCAGGATAAACTGAGCTGAAGAATGTTGCTTGCAATTCTTTTTTTCTAATTACTTAAATCATTGGGTATTAAAAAAAAAAAGCACCTCGTATTAATTTTGGCTGTTGGTTTTACATGGTAGGGTGGCCAGTTAAAACTACTGCACTTACTGGCACATTCTAGTGTACGGTTTATGATCATGAAAAGGTCACATACTTGAAAAATAAAATACAGTATGCCTCTCGCGTTTAGCCAAATAATCATAGGTGGTGTTTAAAAATAATTCCTATTCCTCTCCTCCAAGCAGCTTCTCTTCTTGTCTCTGCTTACTCACGATTACCCATCAACAGCACTTCTCTCTCTCAGGGGGATCACACTGATGGCATCCCTTCTAGCGCCTCAGCAACATCACACTTCTGTGGAGGTCATCGGAAAACGAAAACTCTGGTTTGACACTGGTAAAAGCACAGCAAAACAAAATCCTGGAAAATGACATTCCAGAACTAAAATACCTAGCTAAGCATCACTGGGTATCGGCAGCATCGATCTTCCAGGTAAACGTGAAAAACAAACACACTTCAGAGCACTGCTGCTTGATTAGGAAAAGGGCACTGTCTGTAGCTTTGCATCTCCTTGGAGGGTCTCTGAATTCAGACCCGGCATCCACTGGTCCCCGCGCCCCCTCCCCACAGCTCTCACCCACCCAATGAAACCCAAGCTGCATCTGGCCTTTTCAAAGTAAATAAAAACTTCAAGATGAACCTCCATCTTTTCACGCTGTCAGCAACACCTGACTAACCCAGTTGAGTGTGCATATATTCCAGTTTTCCCATTTCTACAAGCATCGCTCTGTTTTACTCTTCCACACCTTCACTATGTGTAGTTTCACACTGCCCATTAGAACCTTCAGGACTTGTCCGTACTTTAAAGTGTTGGTGGATATTTTGCCTCTCCTCTATCTGATGTCCAGTAAGATAACAACTGTTGGTTACCTAGTGTCACTTAAATTACGTCAGCTGCAGAGAAGCACTATCCCAGCAAGTTTGAAGACTCATCGTGTGTTACTGACTTCTTTCACAAGCTTTCCTTCTACTGACCTTTCTGCAACAGACTTCTTTCTAGTCTTAGAAAGGGATGTAGAAAATAGGAAATCATTTAAAAGTACAGCTAGAAAAAGAGGACAAATACTAGTGTGCTAGATTAGAAGAAATGAAAAGACTTGATATAAATAATTTAAAGGAAATCTTGGCCAGTGTACCCTTTGACAATTGTTTAAATTAGGGTTTATTTTCCTTAATTACAATATTTTGTGAGTCCCAGCCAAGATGGAGGCATAGGTAAAAATGCTTTGCTTCCTCGCACAACCAAAAACAGGATAACAGTCAATCTAAAAACAATAAACGACCAGAAGTGACAGAAAATCAAACTTCATGGAACTCGACAACCAAGGAGTTAAAGGAACATTCACCCAGATGAGTAGGAGGGGTGGAGACAGGAGACTGGCAGCCGAGCAGAGAGGACGAGCAGCAAGGCAGTGGATGGTGGGGAGGTGAGGGTGTGGCTGGCTGAACGGAAAACTAAAGACTCAAAGGTAGCTGTAGACTACTGTGGGGGTTGCCATGGTGGGAGAAACTCCCAGTCTCACACAAGACGGTTGTTGGAAAGTGGGGCTAGAGTATAGCAAGTGAGTGGCACTGTTCCCCCTCTGACCCCACCCCCACAGACAGTGCCACAATATAGCAAAGGAGTTGCCACACTCTGGTGAATAACTAAGGCCTCACCCCCTTACAACATAACAAATGTGCTGAGACAAGGAAATATGGTCCACATGAAAGAACAGATCGAAACTCCAGAAAAAGAGTTAAGTGATGAGGAGATAGACAATTTATATGATGCAGAGTTCAAAACACTGGTAATCAGGATGCTCACAGAACTGATTGAACTTGGCTGCAAAATGAAGGAAGAAATGAAGACTACCCAAAGTGAAATAAAGCAAAATATACAGGGAACCAAGTGTGAAGAGAAGGAAATCAGGACTCAAATCAATGATTTGGAACAAAAGGAA